>JAVXUP010001456.1:0-232304 GCA_033070095.1 Escallonia herrerae | reverse complement strand
CACTAGCAGAGAAGGGTTAGTGGTAGGGAGCAGTTGCTTGGGGGTGTGGTTTGCACAAGGGTAGTGTCAGCGATAGGAGGTCAACGGTTATGAAGGGTCGACTAGAGCAAGTTGGGTGTATGATTAGTGTTCAGGAGTCGGTAGGCCATGTTAAAGTTAGGTTCCATCTCAATTGAGTCACGAGTCTTTGAAGCACTCCGAGCAAGGCTAAGGCATGGCGTCGCGGGTTTAGGTGCCGCGAGTCCTACAACTAAAAGCCCAAAAAGACCAAGGCAATGGTGGTCGTGACACTAAGACTTGGGTAGTGTCTAGAACTAGCCCATGTCTTGAAGGCGGGATCTGAATAGGAGGGTCCAACCAGGGTCCAACCCTAGAGCTTGGGATGACACGGGGTAAGCAGCAAGCACAGTGTGGGCAACTTTGAGGCCTCAAAAAGTCGGCCACTGTGAAGTTAAGACTTGGATTAATTTTTATATTTCTAAGATAATTGCCATGAGAGAAGATTGAGAGTCTTGGAGTTTGGTGATGGTAGGAATAAGGTGTTAGAATGTGGCATTGACAATTACGGCCACATTGCGTACATCTATCCCGAGGAGAGGCTGGAGTTTGTTGTGGCTGGTCTCCTCTTGGTCCTCGAGGTGATGTTCCTCTTGGATTGCTGGGTTGAGACTTTTGCTAATAGTCCTAGTAGCCCTGCGTTGCTGAGGCATGGTTGCTTGGGTAAGGCAAGGAATGAACTATAATGCGATACTCACCTCCCTTGCAGAGTCGCCAAAATAATGCCAAGGAAATAGGTTCATAGTTGACGTGGAGGTGCCACAAAGAATGCAGTCCAAGCCAGATGCCAAGTGTGGTGATGTGGGAAACAGTAAGAATAGGGCAAAGGCAGAGACCAAGGGCTTCCCAGACAGAGCCTGAGGATGGCAGGGCTGCGAGGGCGATGGAACGTAGTGAATATACGACGACAGCCATACTTTGATACTTAGGTCCAGAGTCAAGGTCCTATGTGTTTCTCTCGCTAGAATTTTAGAGTGAGAAAGTGAGTTCTGAAAATGCCCAACCTCTAAATAAATTTTTTTAGAGGTTGAGATAATGATCTCATCAAACGACACGTGACGCTCCCCGGGAGTAACACGTCATTGAGGGGTCCACAGGTGCCAGTGCTCCATGAACTGTCGGATAGCATATTCACCTGGCCTGCCCTTGAGAGCGTCGCTCTGTCTATCTACCTGACTGAAAAAACTGGCTCACACAGTGTTGGGGCAGCTAGAGAGCCCCCTCGATCTAGCCACCACTCCAAGGCCCTCGTAGAGTCTTATAGGGCGTCAAGAGACGCTGAGGACCTGGCAGTGGTAGGAAAGACCCGATGCCCAACTGTCATGTAAGACAAGGCACAATGCCTTCGGGAGACCTGTTCCCATCTCGGAGTGACCCAGGGGTCATGTCCTTAAGGGTGCTAATGAAAGCCCCCAGTGTCAGAGCATGTAGGCTAGTCATGCAAACACTACGGTGGGGATAGTGTCCCGAGGACTCACTTATCCTGTGGGTGAATCCTCGTGCCGGACCAGTCGGAGCATGCCAAGGTACTGTCTCGGAGGAGTCACCTACCTGAAGGGCTGAGGTAGCATCCCGGAGGAGCCGTCTACCTGACGGAAGAGGAGTTGAAGCTCTCTGGTGGAGATAGTGTCCCGGAGGAGTTGCCTATCCGTGTGGGTGAGTCCTTGTACTGGAGCACTCGGAGCACGCCAAGGTAGTGTCTCGGAGGAGTCACTTACCCGACAGGCTGAGGTAGCATCCTAGAGGGGCGTCTACCTAGCGAAAAGGGAGTTGAAGCTCCTCGGATGAGATAGTGTCTCTGAGGAGTTGCCTATCCCCGCGGTTGAATCCTTGTGCTGGAGTACTCGGAACGTGCCAAGGTAGTGTCCCAGATGAGTCGCCTACCCGACAGGCCAAGGTAGCATCCCAGAGGAGCCATCTACCTGGCGAAAGAGGAGTCTTCATGCCAGAGCACTTAGAGTTCCCTGGAAGAGATAGTGTCCCAGAGGAGTCGCCTATCTTCACGGGATGCTACACAATACGGGAAGTGGGTCGAAGCATGCATTACAATAAAAAAGACTTTTAGCGACGACGGTTTCCGTCGCAAAAAGTCATAAATCCATCGCCATATACTTTTTGGCGACGGACATACTGTCGCTAAAAATCCGTTGCCTATAATCCCGTCTTTAAAAGTTTTGCGATGAATTTTTTCAATCCATCGCCTAGAATCAACCTTCAACGGCAGATGTACAAATAGAAATTTATCGCTAATGCTATTTTTTGTACTTTAATTTATTTTCTTTTTTTATAAATAATTTATTGCGTAAAATATTTAGCCACGAAAAAATGCGTAGCTTAAATTTTTTACGATAGATTTTTACCGATGGATGTTCTGTCGCTAAAAACTTATCCTAATTTAGCGACGGAAATTCCCTCACTTTATATTTCAGCGACGGAATTTCCATCGCTAAAGAATCTTGTGAGACTTTTTTGCGAAAATATTTTTTTTATTTTGTTAATACCCAAACATGTAATTACAAATTCTCAACAACACAATCTCAATCCAGCAAATAATTCTCAATGCACACTAGGTTAAATAATTGCTGATCCAACAGTAATTATTTAACCCTAAAACAAACACAACACATATGTATAAGGAATCCTACAAGATCCGTTCATTCTTTTTTCTCTGACAGGTGGTCAGAACTTCATCTGGGTTCGAATCCTACTGAGTGGTCCACTGGAGATCAGAAATTGTTGAAGAAACAACAAGATCTTTCTTTTGTCCCTTCCAGGCGATCGGAAAATAAAGAAATGGTTAATATATTCAAGATAATTACGTATTTACAAAATACCGTCTTGATGCATCCTATTTCATCAGATCCGCAATGTGATATGGTTCCGAAGGATGAACTGGATATGGACAGTTCTAATAAGATTTCATTCTTGAACAAAAATTCATTTTTTGATTTATTTCATCTATTCCATGACCGAAACAAGGGGGGATACACGTTACACCACGATTTTGAATCAGAAGAGAGATTTTAAGAAATGGCACATTTATTCACTCTATCAATAACTGAGCCGGATCTGGTGTATCATAAGGGATTTGCCTTTTCTATTGATTCCTACGGATTGGATCAAAAACAATTCTTGAATGAGGTATTCAACTTCAGGGATGAATCGAAAAAGATTTGTATCAATTGAAAAATAAAATGTGTACAAAGTTCAGTAGGGCACGGGAGCAGGGAACAATACAGTAGGGGACGGGAGCGGAGTAATGGGGTACCGAAGCGGGATACAAACAGCTAGGAGGCCAATAAAGGAATGATCAGGGGTTGGTGAGTCTCAGATCTGGAGCCTACTGATCGTCCTCGTCCACGGTTGCACTGGGTGGCAGATCTGGCTCAGCATGTCCAGCAGCATTGCCCTACACGTAAAGGCACGGTTGCATTAATCATGATAGCAATCGTATAAAGTGTTTAAGTGAAAAAAAAGAGCTTTTTTCTCTTCTTTTTTTTTTACTCTGCAATTTAAAAAGTAATTTTTTAAATTGAAAAAAATGGTTATCAAACGCTCATTTTTCTTTCCAATTTTTAAAACTGAGCAAAACAAAAGAGTGTCAAACATAGCTTTAATAGACTACGTTTAAAGCAGAAGGGCTCCTACTCGAGGTCCAACCCCCTGTATAGTGATAATTAATAGTCACTAAAAAAAATGTTTATAGCGACTTTTCTTTTAACACTTTTACCGACAACTATTTGCAGTACTTTTTTTAGCGTTACTAAATAAAAACTACTAAAAATATTTAGAAACGATTGATTGTCACTATATAGGAAGAAGACCTAATTGACGACCTAATTTTGTTTCTGAAATCAAGCCCAAAAGTGACCCTTTTGTTACCCAACACGCTTCGTTTCCGCTTGTGCCAACTTCACGTGGTCCGTGACGGACCACAGCAATTCTCCTCGCAAACACGAGTTTCGTAATTCGATATGCTCCTTATTACCTGACGTGGGGAGATTGTCGTTTACCCAGAAGCGTCTGAACAGTTCTGTATGCCCAATTTTACTTCACATTTTGTAGTTTGCTCGGAAAAAAGTCCTACGTTGAAGAAACATGAATGAGTGAACGAAGAATGAAATATGAGCTCTCACTCCTGTTGATCTCCACAACATTTTTATGAGTTAAGTGAACCGACATGGATGGCGTGCATCATTACAAGTTATGCTTCGTTGTGTTAAGAACATCTTTTGAGAAAATACAGCCGTAGTAATGCAAACTATACCACATTTCCAAGTGCGCCGAGCGTTGATTACTATCCGCACAGGTTCACCTTTCGACTGCTGTACACTAAAGTGGAGGGCAAGTCCTTTGAGGTCAAAGAAATTAGGTATCACAACGGCGAGCCAAGATCAAATGACAAACGATCAAAACTAATGTTACCGCAAGTTTTTGACAAGGGAAGGGGTCAAACACTTTAATTACTGGGCTAACCCTTTACTAGCTAGATCAGGCCTTTTTGCAGCCAAATTTAATTTACAGTCTGGATTAGAGAGTACAGGCGAGTCTACTGATAAACCGGAAAGACAAAAAAGAAGCATGTGAAAGCACATGATCTACGAGTACAAGACCAAACGTCTGGAGCAAAGAGTGCAGAGATACTTTCTCTTGATAATGAGGCAAATGGGTAGAAAACAGAACCTCGACCTGCCTTGCACATCCACCGCTTGCACCTTCCCTCCGCAGTATGGACACGCCCCGGGGGCTTGCTGCCTTCCCAACTCTCTCTCCTCCTCACCACAAAAAGGCGCCATATTCTGTCTCTCTCTCTCTCTCTCTCTCTCTGGGGGTATGTTTTGATAGCTGTCGCAAGAATTCAACATTCGTACCCAAGTTTTATAGAGGCGGGGGTGCATAGGTGGGCGGGGGGGATGAAACATGGGGTCAAGACGAATATTCCAGAGCTGGAGCTTTGTGTTCTCCTTTTGCAGCCGACGGAGACAGACAATTGAAGTTGCGACTAGATGATACGCTTCCATACCAAAAAAGTTGACCATGTTTTTTTTTTTTTTTGAGTTATATAAAAAAATTGATTACTTTTCAAGTTAAAAAAAATTGATTTACTGTTTCAAGTTAAAAAAGGTTCATTTACCAACTCATTTTCTCTTTTCTGACTCGCTTTCTTACCTTGTCATTCCCCCCTCCCAGGAGTAGAACTTATAACATATGACTCATATAAGCGTACAAGTCAAATCTGATCAATTAATTTGGGATGGTGAGTAATTTATAGAGATAATTGATTGGCCAACATATAAACATGGATTAATTGTGTTCTCAAGCTTAGGAGTTCATTGCAACCAGTTGTCATTGTTAAAAATTGGCATTCAGCATCTTAAATTTCTGACATAGGTATGCCCAACAGTAATTGATGGTTAAATCCCCTCTCGATCACAAATCTTGTAGTTCATAAGAAACGGTACCTTCTTTTTCCCTTGTATTTTAACGTCACTTCTTTAGTGCCACTGAATCCTTTTACTTGAAATGATGCTATGCAAATTTAGAGACCATTAACTAGGATGGTTGCGGTACATTATTATCTACTCCTAAATCATTTTTGTGGCCATTTTTTCCGACTATATTCTGGAAATTTTGTCTATGGCTCATAGTACGTGCACAAGTTTGACACTGCATGTATGTTTCATAGCCTAAGCCATGACATGTTCCATATTCCACGTGAGGACATTGAATTGCTATATACTAATATTCATGATGTCTCAAGTCTTTGAACGGTCATGTTTTCAGTCATGTGTTGCCCAATGTTGTTCAAAAGAAAACTGATAATCTTGCTGGCGCACTTTCGTAGACACAAGGTTTGGTTGGACCACAGGTGCACTCGTGCTAAGGGATGCGAACTTCCCTTTTGTCCCTTTCTTTGCTGCTCTCTATATCCGCAACGCTTTGCGAAGAACTTTACGTTGCTGGTTGCAGAACAAAGGGTTCCAAACTAAGATCGCTGCTGTAACGTCATATGTGTCTTGAATTGCCTGAGTTTCTCCTGGCAGTTCTCGGTGTTCCTTTTCCATTGCCCGAACCAAACTGTGTACGTGAAAGCAACACTAGCTGATTTGTTACTATTCAAACAAAGGGAAGCATCATCCAATTAGCTCAAATGCTATTTTTCCACTTTTAAATGTTTCCAAAATCTTAGTCTAAGTCCCATCACCCTCTCGTATGTAAAGTTGTTGTTATCCATGAAATCCAATTCTCACAAAGTTGGTTATCTTGTCTTAGTTATGAAAAAAAAAATGCATTTTTATTCTTTATTATTATTATTATTATTGACACGATTGACGCTCTAATAATTATAGTATTCAGTCGGTCATGCTCTAAATTTTAACAACTCTTTGGAGAACCAACTTCGTTCCGTAGGACATACTTAATTAATATATTATAATACTTTATAGTTAATAACTTTAGGAAGATGTCATGTATTGCTGCTAATTCTTAGAGGGAACTTGATATATATGTATATATATATATATATATATATGTTATGTAGAACGTGATTTGATCTAAAAAATATACCAATAAACACTTTTTTGTACGAGTTAATTAACTGGTAAAAAAAGAATATAGACGATCTCAAAAAAGGAAGAATGGACGGCACAAAGCATAGTTCTCATGTTAAGGTTGCCCTTATGCAGTTGAGAAAGTTAAAATGGATTCAAGGAAGTGCAGAAGCTCGAGTTATATTAGTTCTAAACAATATAAGAAGCTTTTTTAATTTCTGGTTAGATTCCGTATGTAATTTTAAACTAGAGTTGAGATTTTGTGTAGGTTGCCTTGCTCCTCAAAGAAACTCTTTCGACAAGCAAAAGTACTCCACAAGTAAACTTAATTAATACTCTCAACAAATAATAAATATTCAATCTTTTGAGATTATCAAACATAAAAGAGTCAACTGTATTATGTGAAATGCCTTTTTGAGGCTCTGACTACTAATCAAAACCCGCCAGCTTCATTATTGCTTGAATTTTGGCTACCGTCGGAACTTTATCTATCGTCACCAAGGTAGATGGGCTAGACGTCATCTCTTTTCTTTTTTCTTTTTCTTTTTTTCTCTTTTTTGGTCAAAGACTAGTTGAAATATATTTACGTCAGACTACTTGTGTGAATTCCGTGACTTGAGCTCCCAAGAGCTTAAGTCCGAGTAGCTTGTCCGAGCATAATGGTTTCCAAGCATGACTTGTTGATAGCAACTAGGGCAAAATTTTGTAGCTTTAGCTCCCAAGAGCACAAGTCGGCCGAGTGGCCTTCCCAAGCACAATGCTTCCTAAGCATGGATCTCGAACAGACTAGTTGGGGGCAATTATATGGCTTAAACCCCCAAGAGCTTAAGTCCCAGTTGCTTGTCTAAGCACAATGCTTCCCAAGCATGGCTCCCAGTTAGACATATGCGGCAAAATTCTGCGGCTTGAACTTGCAAGAGATCGTTCGAGAGGGGAGGCTTCCTTTATCATCTTTCCTTTTGCTGGCATTTCAAGATAAGGGAGGGAAGATATTCTTCATGGAGTTCTAAGGCAAATTAATTCTTCATCACTGAGATTATGTAGGCCTTAGGAATGTTGCCTTTAAGTACAATGGTGTTAACTCTCAAGGTGGTGACTTATTTGGTTTCTACTCTAGGCTTTTGATTCTTTTTGCTCGTAACCATCTTGCTCTTGTGATTATCGGGTGGCATGTACTCCAGAGGAACACGAGGCCATTAAAGTCGCTAAAATGTTGAGGTCCTTTTGATAAGATGACAGATCAAGAGGCCACATATGAGCCTGTGGGTGGCTGGTCTTACGACACAGAAGGATGCAAGACGCAAGAGAGCGGGGAGGGTGAGAACGATGCATGAGCTGAGACTGGAGGGACAAGAGATAGGTGTTATGCGAGGTTTAGGTTTGGGTCTATTTAGATTGTTGAGCTTGTTTAAGTTTAGTGCAAGACAACTTGCGACACCCTAGCCTCAACCCTGGTGACACCAACCGAGTTGAGTTGTCTATCATAATCACATCATAACCATGTGTGGAATACAGACCAACTCTAGTTACATAAATCTCAAAATGCATCCTTACAAAAAGTTTCTTCAAAACATCCAGCATGATACAACGGAAGTCTTAGCACAACAACAACCAAAAGCACAGTTGCTACCGTGTTATGTCTTTCTCTATGCCTTAGAGCAATTTCTTTTCCATTCCTAGAGGTTTCTCATTAATCAATCTTATAACCTGAAACAACAGAGATAAGGAATGCGCGTGTACAAGTGATTAGGAAGTAATGGAGGAATAATGATCATCTCAATGCCAAAAAGTGAATTAAGAATTTAATAATAAGTTCAGTATCAACGTAAATTGTCAAACGATCTTTATCTTTCATTGGACACAATAGAACAACATTATTGTCACATCCTCATGGACAAGACGAACTGACTAACTATGCAAGTAGAAATTAAATTAAAAATTACGAAAGTAAACATCAATGAATTACAAGTAATAAAAATCATTAACATTGAATAAATATTCAATTGTAATGCAGACTCAGATTAGACTCGACCACACATGATAGACTTTAACGCCATACCTCGTTTTTGCTAGTGATCAAATTATACAGGCCATCCTCATTTTGATGTCTCGTTATATGGGGTGTTCATCTGAGTCTCATGTAATTAAAAGAGACACTGTCATCAAGAAGGGACTCATATAGAATGTGTGTCCCTAACCGCGCTACGACTTAACAACAGGCGGACTTGGGAGAAACTTTATCACAAGTCCTCAACAGTGTTCTTAAATAGGAGAAATATTGATTATCAATAATTGCCAACATTTCATAAAAATAACACAATAGTCTTTGCATAGATCATCAACGACGGGGATATGCTAAGCGAATCAATTCTTATCATACAAGGAACCGTATTATCCTTACCTGATTGACTTTTAATCAACACAACGAGCGGAATCACCTAATCAAGTAAGACCTAGTTCGTCAGATACCATTAAAATGTATACACACACACAAACACACTTTACTCTACCCCTTCCTATTTAACCATTCATATCGTCTTACGATAGCTAGTTATTTCGATCTGATAACTGGATCTTTAACCTAGCCTTATCAATGCATTAGCAATATCAAACTCCCTAAGTTAATGTGTACTAACATCATCCTTCGATTCTCATCACTCTTGACACTTAGTTATGCGTGTTCACAGAAATTCAGTGCCGGCATGAAAAATTACCAAAATATCCCTTAATGGCCATTACACCACCAACACCCAAAAAATGCTTTAAAACAACTTCTTATGCACCTCACAAATGACCAAAAAGTCCTTCAGGAATTTTATAAGAAAAATTACCAAAATATCCCCGAATGGATAGCCGAACAAGTTCTAAACAGCAGATAATGCTAAAAATCGCTATCGGTATCAAAATGCCCTAAAATTGTTGGCACTGAATCATCACAATAATTTAGGGCCTTTGTAAAATTTCTAGATAAAAGTTCATTGACTTGCTATTTTAAATAAGTCAAAAATTCCTTTTAGAGACAAAAATCAGTTAACGCACTTCACGAACCCGAAAAAATCTCAAACTTTTCTTCATTGTATATTTCTCAGAAACAACCAGGGTTTTTTCTTTGCACTTAGCCAAAATCAGTTAAATTTTAAAACTAAGGTTTTAAATCACTCGATAACAAACGACTTATAGCAACACTTAACAGTGTCGCACTAGCAAACAGCTCTTCTTTCGCTCCCTTTCTATTTTTCATCTTCAAGCACTTCACGTGCTATCAATGTGCATGTGCTTCTCTCTCATTTCCCATCATTTCCTAATTTTTTTTTGGGCGATGTTCGGAGTAAAGATGTGCTCTTCGCGACGTCTCTTTCGGCTTACTTAAAACTAATCTTATCACTCGTTTTAAGGTTTTACTATTTACCCTAGGTATGCTCTTATATCCTACATTCTATTCAACCCCCTAATCCCATGCAAAAACTCTCTCTTTTTTATTTCCGAACCCCACAAATAACCCCTGAAACCATAACCTAAACTAACTCTAACAAATAATAGAAAACCGTAACACCTACATATCATCTACACCTCTTAATGCACACACACAAACCACCCTTACACCCCATCGCAACCACCCCCTCACCACTCCAACATGGTATCACCCTCATACAACTTCCATAATAGTGCCCCCCCACTACCCCCTCAACTTTTTAGTCCTACTTAGCAGTGGCCTCACCCCCACATAACCACTCTTTCTTCTCTTCTATCTTCACTGCCCAACCCCCTCTAGCCCAGCCTTGCACTCCCATCATCCTACCTCTACCAACCCCCACAACACTATTGCATAACCACCTCACATAGCACTATACCATTACTGCACACAGCACTGCACCACTTTCTCCTAGCCACAACCTCACCTTCAACACCCCCACATAGCCACCTCACAGTAACCCCGTCTTCCCCCACTATCCAGTCCCACTTTGAGCAGTTTTTCACTGCTCAACACCACCCTTACACCCCACACCACCACATACAGCCACCTCACAACCACCTTCTAATCACCTCAAACAACCCCTAACCTCAACCACCCAACACCTTTAATCCCCCCTCTTGCAACAATATCATGCACACACATGCACGTATTGAACCTACATAATTTCAACCTAGATACCACCTAAACGTATGCATAAACTTTACACTTACAAACCCTACAAAAATACCTTGGTAAAGCTTGATTTTTCTTCCCTTCTTTCTCTTCTTCCTTCCTTTCTTTCTTTCCTCTTTCTCCTCTCTGAATTATTCTCCACCGTGAAGTCACCGGCTCATGCTTAAAGAAAGGTCTTATCATGCTTGCTTCTTCTTATTTTTTTTTTTTTTGTTTTCTTTTGTCTTCCAACCGAATCCCCTTCCCTCTCTTTCCCCTTTTATGTCTTCATTTTTAGAAGCTACTAGACTAGTTACTAAATATCTAATTAGTTTAATGTAAGTTTAAAATTAAATTAATTAATCTCACAAGTAAAATGCCCTTAATTAATCTAATACTAATCTAAAAAAAATATCGAACTCATTCCTATTTAGAATTAATTTATTACACAACTATTAGGCGGAGCTCGGCCTACTATTTTGATTTATTTCTTTTCATTATTTATGCCAAGGTAACATATATATGCCAGGATAGGTAGAGGCTGATGTGAGGGGTCATGTGCCCTCTAACCACAATCAGTGGCTATGAGGTGGGTATTGGTATCTTTACTTTGTCATAGTCAACCTTAGGGACTAAAAGGGACGGCGACTTGGAGCAGATAAGATCTTCTCCCTCTATAACAGCACCACATGTCAACACCAGGATTGGGAGTACAATCTTTAAAGGTTGCAAGCTTCGTCTTTTGTCTCGGGACGGTTCTCATAAAGCCTGGCCCCTGTGGCACCTCCTAGTCCTAGCCACCTACCTACTTACTTCCAAAATTTGCGAGGGGCATCATTGTTTAGGAACAAAGGATGAACTCATGCCTTCCAGCACGAGGCCTTGCCTTCGATTCACACAAGTGGACTATTGAGCTACATTTAGAGGTTAGATAAGAAAAAAAAAAAAAGGACCTCAAAGGCGAAGACGATTAAGGTTGGGATAAGGGAGCCTTGAGGAAGTACTTTAATATCAACTTATAAGCATATTATGTGCATCTTGTATCCTAAAAAAATTAGCCAATGTATGATCAAGGTTTGACCCTAAGACCGTTAAATCATTGATAACTTCTTAGTCTTTGACCTTTGCCTTTGTCAGCTTGTGCCATGTCATTGGACCACCCTCAACAGTTACCAAGCCATAATTTAGAATTAACGCTCTTTATGGAAGTTACATGATGGTCCAACCTTATTATAGAGTTAGATACTTTTTGGGTTCCATTCTTTGCATGTCTAACTTTGACCTACCTTGAGGCACATTTTGTTACATCTCCAAGATATAGCATCCATTGATTTGAGGACTCTTTATAATCTTTTTGGTGAAGTAACTACTCATCAAGTCCTCGCAAACATTCATGTAATAATGTCAACATCGACACCAACTTAATTACAGCTAGGAGTTTATTAGTGTTGGCACTATAGGGTCAAAATTATAAATTGATTGAGCGGTTGATGTGATGGATGCCTTTGTAAACTTGGCCACGACTTATTGGTATCATTTGTGGGGTTGAATTGAACTGATTCGATTTTGGTTTTGGTTATGATATTGGCATGTTATACTTCATTTTAAGGGTAAATGTTTCCCAAGGATAATGCAAATTGATAAGGTATTGATAATACCATGATGATTGGGTTTTGTGAAGGGAATTTAAAGGTATTATTTTATTTCATCACTGGTTAGTGAAATTTTAAGGAAAGGGAAACAAATATTCGATGCTAATTTATTCCACCTAGCTCACCATATCATCAAGATTATTATATGCAAAAAGTGAAAGTGGCCACACGTTTTAGAAAATGGGCAGATGGGCAATTTAGTAAAAGTGCACAGCGCTTCTTTTTTTCTAGCACAAATTTTTGGTTTTAATGAAGGGCATCTTGGACCGCCAATGTAGTTGGGCCAAGACTGTAGGAAGCACGCGTGTGCACACACGCACGCATATTTATATGTACAGATGTGTGCATATATTTATATACATGTATATAGGATCGCACGCACGTGTGCGTGCGCGCACCAAGAACTAAGTTCCAAACAAAGAATTACTTAAGCGAACATTTAGAAAAATAACTGTTGACTTCTCGATTTTGATGATTCCAAATTTATTATCTCTAACAATTAATCTGACAATATTATTAAAATAAACATTTAAGGATTTATCTTAATTAAACAAAGACAAGATCATGCCTTGGACAAATCTTGAACTCGGACTTGGATTTGGAATTCAAGGACTCGGACTACATTGAAGATGCAAGAACCTGTAGTCTATTTTATCTTTTTTTTAGCATTTATAAGTCTTTCTTAAAAGATCTCACAGAAATTCAAGTAAAGAACAAAAACTGAATGTTTCAGTCGAAGGCAAACTGTTTGCAGTCGACTCAATTGTGTAGTTCCTTTGTTCTAGTCTTAAAAATAATTTTTTAGTCGAAGCCAAAGTTTTAGTCGAAGAAAAACTTTTTAGTCAAAGCCAACATTTTTAGCTGAAGCCAAAGTTTTTAGTCAAAGCAAAAGTTTCTAGCCGAAGACAAACTTTTTAGTCGAAGCTAACCTTTTAGTCGAAGCAAAACTTTTAGTCGAATCCAAAAGTTTTCAGTCGAATGAACTGGCGTTTTCAGTCGACTAAATTCTTTAGTGTCTCTTCTCACTAAGTTTTCAGTCGACCGATTTCTTAGAGTAATTCTTTCAATCAACTCAAAACTTATGTTTCAGTCAAATCAATCTTCAGGCTTTCCCTTCACAACGGTTCATTTTCTTCTCTAGTATAAAAAGGGATCCTTGAGAGCATTTAACTTACTTCTTGTGAATCTTTATCAATTCTCTCTCTAACTCATCTCATAACACTCTCTCATCTTGTTCTTTAATTCTCATTTATTCTCTGTTGAGTGAATTCTTCTTTGAGATAGTTTATTGTAAGCTTCTTGGTTTGGTTCTTGAAAGAATGTAGATCTTCCCACTTAAGAAGGCTTAGTCTAAGATTATTCATTGTAACATCTACTCAAGAAAGAGTTTGTTTGTTGTATTCCAATTGTAATTCTCTTTTTATTTGTAAAATGTTGGAAACCTTGGAATTGTACTGTGGTATGAGCTAGCACCCGAAGCTAGCTGGTTAGTGAAAGGCTCGAGTATGTCTCCCTTGTCTGGAGTGCTCAGGGACTGGACGTAGGCTGGTGGGGCCGAACCAGTATAAATCTCTATGTTGAATTATTATTGTTATATCTGTCATTACTTTGTAATCTCGTTGTTTATTTTATACTCAAAGTTGTAAAACACCTATTCACCCCCTCTAGGTGTATTTAGGGACCTATAAGTGGTATTAGAGTCGTGTGCTCTGATATTCTCTTTTGACTTAATCGTCTAGAGCTAAAGATCGCATTATGGAAAAAGGATCAGCAACCACCAGGCCACCCTTGTTGAAGAATGACAACTACAACTACTGGAAAAATCGCATGAGAAATTTCCTAAAGCAGGATATACATGTGTGGTATGTTCTAGAAAATGGCCCTAAATTCCAATGAAGGATGGACCAGATGGAACCAAGATTCCAAAAGGAATTCTTGAAATGGATGCTCATGAGGCACAACTTTTCTCCATGGATGATAAAGCCAAGAACATTATCAGCTGTGGCCTTGACATGAATAAGTATAATCGTGTCTCAGCATGTGAGACAGCTAGAGAAATGTGGAGGTTATTGGAGGTCACTCATGAAGGTACAAATCAGGTGAAAGAGACCAAGATTAACATGTTGGTCCAGCAGTATGAGGCCTTCAAGATGAAGGAGCACGAGTCCATAAATGAGATGTACTCCAGATTTACACTCATTATAAATGGACTGAAGCTTTTGGGTAAAATATACCCAAAAAAAGAAGTTATCTGAAAAGTCTCAGATCTCTTCCAAAGAGATGGGAAGCAATACTCACAGCCATTCAAGAGGCAAAAGACTTAAATGTGCTGAAGTTGGAAGAATTGGTGGGTTCTTTGATGACTCATGAAATTACGATGAAGATTCATGACGAAGAAGAAACCACCTCCAAGAAGAAGAACTTAGCTCTGAAAGTTGAGACCTCTCATGAACCTGTAGAGAGCAGTGATAATTCTGATCCTAAAATGGCTCTAATCATTCGAAGGTTGAAGAAGTTTTTGGCAAGTAAGCGAGATGGGAAGATCAGGAGAAATCCTACAAACCAATCACATCAAAGAAATAATAGTGATTAGAATGTAAAGGAAAATTATGATGCTTTCTATGAATGCGGCAGAACTGGGCACATCAAAAAATAATGTCCACAACTCAGGAATAAAACTGCAAGCAGCAACAGTCGAGAATTCAAGGAAAAGAAGTTCAAGCCCAAAAATGCCCTACTGACTTGGGATGACTCTGATGAGAGTGACAAAGAAAATAGCGAATATGATGACGTAGTTCAACTTTGCTTCATGGCCAAGGATGATCACTCCGATAAGGTAATCTCTGAAAATCTTGAATATAATGAACTTAAGTCAGTCTTTCTCGAACTCAGTGAAAATCATGAAAAGTTAAAAGTTAAAAATGCTAGTCTAAAAAATAAAGCTCTTTCTTTGATAAATATCGTTGAAGAGTTGGAAGGTGAAAAGGAAGAGTTGGAAGAAAAAGTTAAACTTCATATTTCTAAAAAAATTTCTTTAAAAAATAATCTGATTGCTTTTAAGAAGGAGAATTCTTATTTGTCTTCAAAAATCCAATCTCTCAGAGGAGTAAAAGTTCCAGTTGAAAATGAAATTTTAAAATCTCAACTGAAAGAAATTTCTACACAAAAAATGAATTTAGAAAAAGAGATTGAAGATCTGAATTTTATTCTTTCAAAATTTATCCAAGGAAGAGAGAACTTGGATATTCTTTTGGGAAGACAAATATGTGTTTTTTTAGAAAAGTGAAATCGGTTACAACCCTTCAAAGAATAAAAAAGATTACAAAAATTTCTTTAACAAAAATTTAGATTCATGCTCACCATTTACACTCTGTACAGTATGTAACAAGAAAGGGTACTTAGTTAAAAATTGTCCTCTTAATGCTTTCAGAAATCAGTCGTTCCCTTCTATTACAAAAAATAAAATGAAACAAGTTTGGGTGCCACAATCTTATTTATCTAATCTTTCAGGACCCAAGAAAGTGTGGGTACCTAAAGGAACAAAACCAGAATATGTTGTAGCTATGCTTGAAAGCAAGGATAGATTCCAACAAATGGATTCTCGACAGCGGATGTTCAAGGCATATGACCGATGATGGCTCACTATTGTCTCATATCACTCCAAAGAATGGAGGACTTGTTACCTCCGGAGACAACTCAAATGCGAAGATCATCGATAAAGGTAAAATTGGCATCGGTTCCATATCTATCGATAATGTATCCTTCGTTGATGGCTTAAAGTTCAATTTGATAAGCATCGGTCAACTAATCGATAGTGGTCACAAAGTTCAATTCGAAGGTGATCAATGCCTAATCAGTCATGCCTGAGATGGAGATACCTTGGTTGGTAAGAGAGATGGTAATATCTATACTCAATCTGGTAATGCATTTGACTCTTCTCGTGAAGTTTGTCTTTCTGCTCAATATAATGATATTTGGTTGTGGCATCGTATATTAGGTCATGTTCACATGGATCTAATCAAGAAACTTCTCTTAAAAGAGCTTGTCATAGGCTTACCAAAGTTAAAGTTTGTCAAGGATAAGGTTTGTGATGCCTATCAATATGGTAAACAGTCAAAAACATATTTTCAAGCCAAAAAATGTTGTTTCCACCTCTCGCCCTCTTCAACTCCTTCATTTAGATCTTTTTGGTCCCACAAGAAATGTCAGCCTAGGTAGAAAATTTTATACTTTCATCATTGTTGACGATTTTTTAAGATACACCTAGATTCTTTTTCTAACTCATAAGGCTGAAGCGTTTGAAAAAAAATTCAGTCTTGTTAAGCAGCTTTAAATTGAGAAGGAGTTGAAGCTTGTAAAAATTTGAAGTGATCATGGCAGTGAATTTGAAAAAGATTTTATTCCTTGTTGTATTCAAAATGGTATTTCACATGAGTTTTTAGCTCCTCGAACACCCCAACAAAATGGGGTTGTAGAGAGAAAGAATCGAACTCTTCAAGAAATGGCCAGAACCATGCTTCATGAAAACTCCTTGCCTAAATATTTTTGGGCCAAAGCTCAGCACTTCCTTTACGTGTTGAATAGGGTACTCATCAGTCCGATTCTTGAAAAAACTCCTTACGAGTTTTTCTCAAATCAAAAACCTAAAATCAATTATTTCAAGGTTTTCGATTGCAAATGTTTAATTTTGAATAATCGTGAGAACTTAGGTAAGTTTGATGCAAAGTCTGATGAGGGAATATTTCTTGGTTATTCATTAAAAAGTAGAGCATATAGAATCTATAACTGTAGAACTCTAACAGCTGAAGAATCTATGCATGTAGTATTTGAAGAATCTAACATTGAAAAACCAAGTAAGACTGCAGGTGATGATAGTGAAGAACTCTCCCTGGACTTGAACAACAAACTTAATGTCTCCTCAACTGAAGGGGAGTGTTCAACATCTTCTCACAACAACGGTGATGAGACTCAGCCACTTCCAAAAAGCTGGAGATATTCCTCTAGTCATCCATTAGAATAAGTCATAGGTAATGTGGAACGCGGAGTTACAACACAATTTACGGTAAATCTTTTCTGTGTAGATTTTGCTTTTATTTCTCAAATAGAGCCTAAAAATATTTCAGAGACTCTAAAAGATCCTGAGTGGATCCTTGCCATGCAAGATGAATTGAATCAATTTGAGAGAAGCAATGTTTGGACACTAGTTCCACCTCCTGTTCAACAAAAGGTCATTGGCATCAAGTGGGTTTTTCGAAACAAACTTGATGATGGTCATATTGTTCATAACAAGGCTAGACTAGTTGCTCAAGGATACAATCAAGTCAAAGGGATAGATTTTGATGAAACTTTTGCCCCAGTCGCTCGACTTAAAGCTATCCGAATGCTTTTGGCATTTTCATGTCATATGAACTTTAAACTTTTTCAAATGGACGTGAAAAGTACCTTCTTGAATGGGGTAATACAGGAGGAAGTGTTTGTTAAACAACCTCCTACTTTTGAAAATGAAAAATATCCCAATCATATTTTTAAGCTGAAAAGGGCTTTGTACGGTCTTAAACAAGCTCCTCGAGCTTGGTACGATCGTCTTAGCAGCTTTCTTATTGATCATGGATTCTCTCGTGGCAAAGTCGATACTACTCTTTTCACAAAAATTCATAATTCGCACATTTTAATAGTTCAAATTTGTGTTGATGACATTATTTTTGGTGCCACTAACAATGATCTATGCCAAGAGTTTGCTGAGAGTATGCGCAGGGAATTTGAGATAAGCATGATGTGAGAACTTACCTTTTTCCTTGAACTTCAAATCAAGCAGTCAAAAGAAGGAATTTTTATAAGTCAGTCCAAGTATGCACGGGAGCTTTTGAAAAGGTTTGGATTGGATAATGCTAAACCTAGAAGTACCCCTATTTCTCCTAGCGTTAATCTTACAAAGATGAAAATGGTAAAGTGTAGATAACAAACTTTATCGTGGTATGATTGGTAGTTTGCTTTATCTCACTGCTTCTAGACCTGACATAATATTTAGTGTATGTATTTGTGCCCGCTTTCAAGCTTGTCCCAAAGAATCTCATCTTACTGCAGTTAAACGTATTTTTAAATATCTCTCTGGGACTTTAAATGTAGGCCTTTGGTATCCAAAAAATTCCTCGTTAGATCTGCTAGGTTTTTCTGATTCTGATTATGCGGGATGTCTTGTCAATCGTAAGAGTACTAATGGCACTTACAAGTTCCTTGGCGATGCTTTAGTGTCGTGGCACAGTAAGAAACAGACGTCTATGGCTCCCTCCACAACTGAGGCAGAAGATGTTGAGGCTGGAAGCTGTTGTGCCCAATTACTGTGGATGCGTCAAACTTTACAAGATTTTGGTGTCTCAATAGACCATATTCCTATTATGTGCGACAATAGCAGTGCTATTGATATTAGTAAAAATCATGTTCAACACTCGCGTACTAAGCACATCGATATTCGTCACCACTTTCTTCAAGACAATGTTTAGAAAGGATTAATAGAACTCAAGAAAGCTGGTTCTGAAGATCACCTCGCAGATATATTTACCAAACCTTTAGCTGAATCCTCTTTTTATTCTATTCGTCGTCGCTTAGGAATGTGTGATCTTAGCTAAATCTTTTTCATTCGTCTTAAATTTTTTCAGTCGACCGAAGACTTTCTCTTTGTCTTAAATCTTTGCATCTGATGGATTTAATCAACTGGAAAGTTAATTTTCATTCGACTAAAATCTTTGCAGTCGACTGAACACCTTTTTCACCTTTAGCAATCTGTTGGATTTAGTCAATTGAAAAGTCAATTTTAATTCGACTAAAATCTCTTCAATCGACTGAAAATGATGTTTCAGTCGACCAAAATCTCATCGTCTATATATACCCTTCATTTTTCCCTTTCACTTTTTACCGTTACCCTTTCACTATTCCTCGTGTAGTTTTTTACTGACCTTTGCTTTTCCTCTCTCTCTTGCCCACCTGTCACTCAGGGGCCACATGGAATCAAACCCACGCCCTCGTAGTCGCCGGTGTCTTGTAATTGACACCAAAGATGAATCCGACGTGACTCCTCCACCTGCTACTGTTGCTCTACCACCACCTGCCACACATCGCCGCACTCGTCAGACAACTACTACTACAGCAAGATCATCGTCCTCTGTCCCTGTTCAATGGTCGTCAGCTGCTCCGTCCTCTTCAGGTAATTTTGCTCCTTCTCCTCCTGCTGCCTCTTCTTCATCTGCTTCTCCTCTAACATGTCCGCCACTTACCTGCCCGTATATTTCTCCTACCTAAATACTTCACATTCCCCATTTTTTTAGTCAACCGACTTCCAAATCAACTATTATACAAATTTCATCAATCTGGAGGTCGTAGAGGTCGTCCAAGTGATGTCAGCCTAATGACTCAACTTGGTCTTACTGGTCTTCTTGACCGAATGGGATGTCCCTCCATTGTCTCTCCCCCTTCTGTGTACTACCCTGGTCTTGTTCGAATGTTCTATTCAAACATGCATTTTAATGCTCTGTCCTCCACTTTTTTGACCACAACTGCTAACTATCAACAATATCGAACTCATACGTCAAACCCCCATTTCATAGTCAATACCACCAAACCAAACACACCGGCTGCTAGCTTCCACAACCAACCTACCACTATAGGTGCCACATTTTAATAACCCCGCAACGAGTCCACCACTATTGTTATTGTCCTACAGCCAAAATCAGCTCCATAGCACATCCCACATTATGCAAACAACATATTGTACACTGTTACACACATGGTGCCCACCCGTTGCTCAACATACTCACGCATATCCACTCCGTACACTCACCGAGATATACCACCGCACATCACCGACCCTACAGTCCAATCCAGTATGCATACATTACTTACGCACATATAACCATGTATATAAGTACACTCTTTACACCTGCACCATAGACTCACACACATACAAACATGCACACCGCCGCAGTACACGCACTCTTCCACCCACATTTCACGACACACTATACACAACGCTCCGTACACCGTCATACGCAAGCACACCACCACGCGTAGTCCTCCATGCACATAACCCACTTAATCACTAACACGAAACAATATTCACATAGTCGCACACACCCCCATATAACAACCACACATACAAACATGCACGCACGCCCACTACCCGCACACACGCTGAACCAACCACTAGTTCATCATTACAGTTAAGGGTGAGCATTTAAACCGTTGAAACCGATCCAACCATGAAAATCAAACCAACCAATCCGTTTAGTTCTAAACCGATCTAAAAATCAATCGATTTGACTTTTTCCCAAACCGTACATTCGGTTCGGTCGGTTCGGTTCAAATTTTTTTGAAACCGCATAAACCGAACCAACCGTATATAATAATAGTAATATGACATATCTATATTTTTACCTAATTAGTTATTTTTTACTAATCCTACTTATCTAACCACTCATATAAAATGAGATAAATTCTAAATCTCTTAATGTAACACACATTTTCATTCGTCGCCTACATCTTACTATGTGTTAATAATTATGATAAAAGATTCAGTTTTTTTGGAGCTTATTAGTATCTACAAGTTATTAATTTTTGGGCATAAAGTTGCCCAAAATTAAGGGTTCGTTTGACAAAAGTTTTTAAAGAGCAGCTTAATTTATTTTTTTTTACAAAAACAAGTGGGTATTTGATAACCTTTTTTTTTTGAGTTTGGTAACCCTTTTTATTTTGAAGGGGCGTGGCGGTGGTGGTGGTGGGGCGTAGCGGTGGTCGACGGTGGTGAAGGCCGGCGGCCGGAAGGTGGCGCCGACAGTCGCCGGTGGCTGCCGGCGGCTGGAGGTGGCTGCCAGCAGTAGCCGGCGGTGGTCGCCGGCGGCCTGAGGTGGCTGTCGGCGGCCGGCGGTGGCTTCCGGCAGTGGTGGCAGGCGGCCGAATGCCGGCTGGTCTCCAAAAAAAAAACCAAAAGTAAAGAAAAAAACCAATTTCTGTAGTTTTTTTTTTTACTCTGCAGTTTAAAAACTGATTTTTTAAATTGGAGAAGGAAAAAAAATGGTTACCAAACACACTTTTTTTTCAGTTTTCAAAACTAACTGCGTCAAACGTGGCCTAAGTTTGGCCCAAACCGATTAAACCGTCCAAACCGAACCGTTCAATCCATCTAATCTGCAAACCGAACCGTTCAAACCGTTTAATCACGGTTCGGTTTTTTTTACAAACCGAGGTTGGTCGGTTCGTTTTGGTATTCAGTCTCCAAACCGAACCATGCTCACCCCTAATTACAGTTAATGGTCATCTCAAACTCATTGCTTATTAACCGATATCTTGCTACAATGACCACTAGTTTCAACCATTATAACACATCAGGCACCAACATGTACACACAGGTCACATATTCACACATTTCTACAAATACAAGTCACACATAATGCAGACAAACGTTCCATACCCACCTATACACCCGTTTCACCCACATCCTTGTAACTTTTACCCAGATAAAAATACACTTGGTTTACACAAACACACACTCTCACAAACACAGCCATAAACCCTCCCTCACAACAATTACACACACATACACCATCACAATTTAGCCCAGTTCAAACACTGCAAGCACTGCCATGATGCCATTCCAGCTGTCTCAAGCATCGCTGTGATACCTCCACTCCACACTGCACCAACAATAAAAATAACTCCCCAAACACATGCACCGTACACCCACAGTTACACACACAAAACACCAAATTCATTCCATTTTAGCCACCGTTAAAACTGCCGCTGAACGACACCACTGCACTGCCACCAACAACACAAGCACACGACCAAAATCCATTTTACAAAAATCAGCCCCAACACTGTTGTACTGTGACCGGGGCTCCCAGCTGCGATCATGAAAGGCAGGCAGCGAAGAAGGTATGGCGGTTGGTATTGGCGATGAAGGTGCGTTTGAGGGGCCAACATGAGCAGTATGCCACGACAGCGGCTCCTCGCGTCTGCGGTGGCGAACGACAACTAAAGCTTTACCACAACAGGGATTGGGCTGTTGCTTAGACGCTACCTTTGCCGGTCAGGCGTCCCGTTGTCAAAATTTCCATCGGTTGCAGCCTATAACTGGTCCCACACGCACACGAACACACCTGTAAAACACACACCTAATTTCGGCCCACCCATCATCTCCACCGCCAACCTTGTCACCCCAACATTCATCTGTAGCGTCGGTGGTGTTCGATCGTCACGAATCAGTCCCAATGGCCGATAATGGATGTGATCTCTGGTCAGACTTCCTTGTCTTCGCTGCCCACGGCCACCGGATGGAGAAGCCATTCGCTGGTCATCCTTTGTCGGCGTCTATTGATGGTGGAGGCCGCCTCTAGCCCCCGTCGATCTGCTCTCTCTCCGCTTCTCCCCGTTTCCCCTCTCTTCCGTTTCTCTCTTTGCCGTTTCTTTCTTTCTCTTTTCGTTGTTTTTTACTCTTTAATCCTATATATATATATATATATATATATTATGTATATTTATATTTATATTTATATTTCTCAATTGCCTCCAAACTCTCTCTCTCTTTTCAAATCTCCCTTAGTCATTTCAAGATCCCGCATTTTTCTCCATAGATCTCTCTCTCATTTTAAAATAACTAAAATGAAAGATCAGATATTTATACAATAAACCTTAATTAATTATAACTTCTCCAGAGTAATCGACTACGTTTTATTTATTTCACTATTGCACCCATTTTTATCTGTAGCTATTGGTATTATAATTTGTCACTGATAATATTGCTCAAGACAAACGTCGATAAAAACTCAAAAGAACATCACTCATAAAATTTATCGCTAAAGTTATTTTAACCGACTAACCCTAGGTTTGGGGCATTACAACGTACTTGTAACACGTGCGCCCCTGTAGTTTGGAGACACTTAAAACTCATGTGTGGATAAATGGGTCCAAGACAGACTTGACTTAAACAGTCTCGAGCTTCTTAAGACGAGGAATGATATGAAACTGAATGATTATGATGCCCTATTTCTCTTGAATAGTGTGAAAACATCTAACTCAAAATCAAATGACAATTAGGGGAGGGCCCTACAGGGCTTATATGCTGAAGTATTATTGATTATTTACCAGATCTGGTGTTCAAATATCTTAACACGCCCCCTCACGTGTGGCCCAACTGATTTTTGAGTAGGCCTAGCAAGTAGAGAAATTGAGTGGGTGACTGTGAGGAATTAATTTTTGAATTGCTTGTTGGCATGGATCAACCAGCTCTGATACCATGACAAAAGTATCCAACTCAAATCAAATTTAGCAATGAGGGGAGATGCGTATAAGGCTTATATATTGAAGTAGTATTAATTATTTATCCGATATGAGGTTTATATTTCTCAACAAATGAAACCATGACGATCTTTAATTAAACAATACGAGCTTGAGACAGGATTAAGTCTTTCTTTGATCTAAGCCATAATACGCTTGGATGGTACAATAGAGGTCTTCAATGAAGTAATATGAGCTTAAGGCAGGCTGAGGCCTTCAAAAGGAAAGAAAAGTTTCCTAGAGATATACATATAAGAATAAAAACCCTTAGGGCTACGGAAACCTAAAAATATTTAACCGTTAGGCATAATTATTAAAGGCTCGAGCGCACCTAAGGCGCAAAAGGTCCGTGGAGCCTAGGCGCAAGGTGCAGGCGCGCGCCTTTCTGAAATGAGGCATAAAATAAAAGTAAATAGATATTAGTGTATTAAACTAATAAAATCACTTAAAAATTCAGAACATGACAATTTAACAAACTTTGAACACTAGAAAAGTTTCAGATCCAATTTAGAAGTCGTTGATCCTAATTGAATATGAAGACATCATCCTTGTCATTAGTGAAGGCTAAAGCAACAATGTTTTCTTCAAAAGGGAGCCATAGATTCCAAGTCTGGCAGAGATTCCTCCTCAATTTTATCTTCTTTGTATACAAAGTGAAGTGAAGGAGTATATTTACTTAAAAAAATACTAATAATTAGATATGGGACACTAGCACAATGAACAACAATACAACAATATAGTGATTAGAGATTTTGGGTTTTAGATTTGTTTGTGGTTTAGATATTGATTTATTATGTTATGAAATAAAGAATAAAAAATAATGAACGGTTGAGATGATGTCATGATGCAAAAATAAAAAATTATGATTTTTGGGTTTTTCTTTGCGCCTTCACTGCCGTCTTGCGCCTTCACTGCCGTCTTGTGCCTTGCGCCTAGGCGCGTGGGGCCTAGGCGCACGCCTTTTCAAAGTGGTTGTGCCTAGCCCTAGGTGAGGAGCAGGGAGCTACTACTAAGATCAAGGAGACTACTATAAAGCTGATCGATTTGGAGAGGAAGCCTACGGTAAAAGCAATGAACAAGGTGTATACTTACATGTTAGATTCGATTATAGGAATTTGCAAAAGTCAAGGCGGACAAGCATTACAAAATAGAGGAAGTATCACCTTTATCCTAAAATAATACTTCATCCGTTTGAAAATAAATTTTTATAATGCAATTTTTCATCCGCCCCAATATAAACATTGTAAACATATTTATTCAATGCACATAAATCATTCCCTTTCTAACAAACATCACTTTATGTCTTTTCGTATAAAGGGGTGTATAAATATGTACATATATATACTAACTAGAACCCCGTGCTATACACGGGAAAGGGGGGTAGTAAATTATGAAGTGGGGAAAGAGAGGTCATGGGGTGGTATGATTAAAGTTGATGAGTTAGAAGTTACTTTCTGGCCAATTATGGTTTAATACCTATTTAGTTGTATTTTAAAATTCTAGAAAATAGGACCATGATTTGGGAAGTAAGGAAGACATCTGTATAGTCGATATATACGTAGTACACACACATGCACACAGGTACATATATTAACAATAATGACCAAGGGGAAGACAAGCATTAACTGTTACTATGAAGAAGTATTAACTTGTTGCTCATAAAAAGTCGGTATTCCAAAAAGAGACTGAAATCAATAAATTAACCCCAGATGGGGGTGCATAGGGTTTTAAGACTACTTTAAAAATAAACAAGTGATCACAACAAAATTAGAGGAATTATGAAGAACACTTGGATAGCTTCAAATATCAAACCACAATCACAAAATCTCAAGTAAGCAAGCTAACCAATCTCAACAATAGTAAAGACAATAATGTAAAGAGAAAAGAGTTTAGAGATACTTGATGCTTGAGATTTGATGGTTCGGCTCAAATTACCCTCAAGTCTACGTCTACCCCTTCAAGGAAGTTCCTTGTAAGTCCCTAGAATCCACTAGAATGATCTTTCTTATGGGTCCAGATCGAACCTCTTACAATCTCTTGATGCTATGCCCACATCAAGAACAAGCTTTGACAAGCCAAAGCTCCAAAGCTTGACAACCCCAAGCTTTCATATAAGAAACTTTAGATGAAGAATTGTGTACAAAGATTCACTCTCAAAAAGTAGATGAGTACAAGTTTAAGCTCTAGAGCAAGAGAGATGAGTGTATGATGACTTATGAAAGTGTATATCTCTCAAATGTAAGCTCACAATAAATGCTCTCTTGAAATGGATAAGAAAATAATGGAAACCAAGAGAGATTGAACAATTGCTTTGATCTTTGAAAATATGCAAGATAAGAAGGCTTTGAATGCAATTAATGAATCAAAACTATACCCAAGATGAGTATTTATTGGCATGGGAATAAATATGATCGTCTGGAATGAGATGGAGCATTAAATGGGCCAAACGGTAAACGCAGTCGACTGCATTGTGCCATTGCAGTCGACTGTAATCCCAATGTAGCCGTTGGAAATTCAAATTTCCAACTTGCTGTCGACTGTATTCCAATGCAGTCAACTGTAATAGGCTACTAGAAGTATTGCAGTCAACTGCATAGGAATGCAATCGACTGTAATACCTTACTTCCCAACTTGCAGTTGACTGCATTCTTGAAAATGCAGTTTCCTTATGTTTCAAAGCATGAAAAAGTTTTATGCATGCAAGGGAAACCTCTGGGCAAGTTATAGGTTACAGTCGTCGATACGATCATCTCTTTATGCTAGTTACAAAGAAGGGAATAATAAAATTCAATCGACGAATTTCTTCTTTGATGCGTTCCGTTGAGTGTCTTTGATCGATTTGCTCTTCTAATTGTCTGTTTGCATGAGTATGAGATTGTACCTATTTCTTCATCAACTCAATGCATGTTAGACAACATAATTATCAATGTTAGTTATCATCAAAACCAAATATAATCCTAGGTTAGATAACCGTAGGTTAACAATCTCCTCCTTTTTTATGATGACAAACATTGATTCAAATACTACGAGACATAAAGGATAATATGCGCAATGAAGCATAACAATCTCAATTTCAATCACTATAAATCGTAAGGTGTCATAATAAAAAATCATGACGATAAGCGCCCCCTAACTCAAGTAATATATGCTCATTATCACATCCACACAAGTATAAATCAACAATCTTTCTCCCCCTTTTGACAGCATTAAAAAGATCAAGGGCTGTGTGTGTGTGTGTGTGTGTGTGAAAGTGATCAACATATGTATACATCCATGGATAATCAATGTAGCCAACAAGGGCATTCAAAACAAGAAAAAATAAGTACTTGCATAACCATCAAAAGGTATACCAAGACTTGGAATAATAGCACAAAAAAAGAAGTGTAATATGAATTAGATGTGCAGCAAGATAAGCGCGAATCAAAGTGCTAATCAACCCAAGTTCTAATGTAATACTACGAGTAGCATCCATGGCAAGGTTTGAAATACATAATAGAGTCTAAGATATAAACATAAATGCTAATCATGTCCTAATGCCTCAAGGACCCGATGGTGGAGGTGGTGGATGAAAGATATCCTCCTCGAGATATTGAACGCTGCAAAAGTCCTCCAAGCGAGAAAGGCGTCGACTGAGCTGGCTGTGAGCGAGATCCATTCAACTGAAACCGGCATGACCTGAACCCACAGGTAAGCCCGTGTGCTAGGCGCGTGACCTGCCGCAGGCCCATTCAAACACCTGCCATGGCTCTGCCAGGCCTTACTACAATCCTATGACTAGAAATTAATTCTAACTTACGGACTTCAAAAAATTCAAATAAAACTCTCATTACATTTCTTTAAAACTTATGAAGAAAACTCGAGGAGACTTAAGCTCCTTACATCAGCTCTAGCATAACGTTAATTAACATAGAACTAAAATATCCAAACGGTGAGATCTCATTATTTTAAAAGTTCTCTTCGGGCACTACTCCCCGGTCTGGCTCATACGGCTCTGCTTCCCTTAAGTCGTCACCAAAAAAATAAGGAATGAGCGAAAGCCCAGCAAGTACACCAGCCATGTTCCTAAAACAAGTTTGAAATTTCTAAAACATGCCATGGATTTCCTTTCAACACATCAAACATTCGATCATTGTCATTCGTAAAACGTCCTTCCAATACATATACAAATATACATGAAAGTTCAAAAAAAAAAAGATTTTCAAATCTGAGTACAATCATCGTTCATTCCATTCACCTCAAACCCAGATATTTCTTTTCTTAGGTATGCTGCGGTCAGCGTATGAGCCTCCCGACTAGGGCTCAAAATCCCTCCTACACCCAGGATAAAATAATTATATGGACGTAATGGCGAACCACCAGCCACAGTACTATGCATCAACGTACAAGCCCTGTTGACTAGGGCCTGAAATCCAACATTCCCCCGTTGGATATGGGGCACAGCAACCAAGACGAGTTTCATTGCTCATTTAACATGTACTCAGAAATTTTATGACTCACACAACATTCCATGGAATTCTTTCAATTTACGTTTTTAATCAAATACTTTAGAATTAAAACATATGCAAGAATAGAACTTTAAACTTCAAATGATCAAATCATAAGTACGTATCATCGGTTTTACAAATAAGTATACAGAGGAACATGACATTGGTACTTACCTCGCTCAAAATCTGCTTCAAGTATTTGCTCAAATGCCGGCCCTAACTCTTGACTATCAAAACCTAAATAACAAATCATACGAATGTCATTTATTATCGCTCGAGCACGTTTAAGTATTAGGTTTCTTTTAAATGAGTAAATTTTTAGCCGACCGTCCCTCGTCTTTTGTATTATTACCTATTTGCCCCCAATGCCTAAAGTACCTTATCTCCCCTGATACAACCTAAAAGAGTCCTTTTTAAACCATTTATGGGTATTTCAAGCATGAACGGTCGTTCCGAAAATTTCTTGCTCGGAACCTTAAACTACTCATTCAATTGAGCGTCAATGCTCAAGCCCAAGAATATAACAAACAACACTGGAATGCCACAACATTTTAGACACTCAAGCGTCACCATCATTTTAGATTGCTATAAAATTCTAGGCTAAAAATAATTTTGTTGACTATGTTAAATTATTCAAAAACTTGTTTTAAAAAATAAAATTATTTGAGGTAGTTCCCATGCCCAGAAAAATCTGAGAAAATTCCACATCGAAGGTTTCACAAAAATAATGGAAGTTTTTGTTTTGTACTTTTTCTAATTCTACTCAAAAGAGGTTCTAAGAAATGATTTTGCAACAGTTCAAATAATGAAAAGTTACGCAATAATCGCTCGGGCGCTACGCCGCTAACGATGCTAACATAGCAAACGACTTTAAAATTTTTGAAACTTTAGAAACTATCTTATCTTAGCTATATAATATTATTTTAGGAGTTCAGAATTTAATAACTTAATTTACTATTCTAAATTACACTGAAGTCTCTATCACGAATAAATATAGTTAGCACGTTTCCCGAGCTCCGAATCATCCAAAACATTTAATGTGTGAAGGTCTTTCAAAATTAATATAAGTTACTTCTTTGAGTTTTGTCCAAATAATCTTCTAGATATATTTTAAAAATTCAAAAAGAACTTATGGAATAGGATAACTTTTTAGCAACACTTTTGAGTCCAACTTTAAAACATGGACTTTCCCTCTCTCTAAGCTGTCTTCTCCTTCTTCACGCCTACCCAGTACTGTTCTTACATGAACTCACTTCAACCATAATACCCATTAGCTTGCCTTTACACCCAAATTCTCATAAACTATTACTTTAACTCTTCATCACCATTTACAAGCTACTGCCTTGCGGCAGTAGCTTGTTTCTTCTTGTCAAACTCTTGCTCCAAGACCACTTCTCACATTATAAACACAAAGGTACCCATTACAAGCACTCTTGCACTCTTGCACTCTTGGACACCCACCAAACCACACAGAAAAACACATAGCACTATACCTGCTCCAAGGCAGCCTTGGCTACTTTCTCTCACAAACCCACACTACACGCTTCACCCACTATAATGCACATTCATCTATCTTTTTCTTCTAACATCACTGCCTCACCATTTTAATTACCTATCTCCCACATTGCACACACAACAGCTTGTATATATTCACATACTAACACACTCATGACACACTTACACAAATATATGTACCACACTCCTTGTTTTTCAATTGCCATCCATTCACCTTACACTCCACCAACCTGTACATGCACCCATGATCCCATCATCCTTTCATGGCAACCACCATGGCTGCCTCATCATCCCTCTTCTTCTTCCATTAATATGTAAGCCCACAGTCACACATACATGCCAAAACACACACAGGTTACACTATAGTACACACTCTAATGTCAAGGAAAGTGGGTTCGTACCTACATGGAGGTTCCACACACATACATCCCATCATCCTAAATTTGTCGCTATAAGATACTCAAAAACAATATACCAATGTTATTTTGGCCTGAAAAATAATTATAATATAGAAAATGTCCCGGGCATTACAATGCATCTGCTACTGCATCGTATCCAATCAAGCTAGGATCATCTCATATTCGGTAGCAGAAGAACTGGAAGAAGTGCTTGGCATGACCAACGGAGGTGGAGCATGATCAGTCTCATTACCGGCAAGTCCATGAGCATCAGTAACATCCTCATCCTTATCATCATCATCCTCCATAACATCGTCCATGTCAAGCTCAGGCAAAAAATGACTACGATCATCTAAAAGTCCGTTCCTACGAAGGGTAGAGCAGTCTAATACGTTGTGCCGAGTCACCTCAATATACTCACAGAGAAGAGGTATGTCAAAAGCAGCAAAAATGCAAGTGAGTAGGAGGCCGTAAGGTATAGCTAAGCCAGGATGAGAGGTGCTCCTAATCGTGTTCAACATGATAAGACGAGAGAGGTTAATCCTTTAATAGGCCGAGCACTTTGCTTCTTTTTGTCATGTAAGAGTCTACTCATGCTCCAAGATTGAGGGGCCTTGGGGCATGCCATAAAATGCCTCAGAGGGCGTCAATTTGAAGGAGTTGTGAGCCAACATGAGCCTTTTACTCCAAGTCCTTGGCCTTTCCCCACAATAAACACCTTAAGTAAGTCTTCAAACATTGGTAGACCTCTTACTTTGACCATTATTTGGGAGTGGTATGATGTCCTCATATTCAACAAGGTGTCCATTAGTGAAAACAACTTCTACCAAAATTTATTGAGGAACACAATGCCCTTGTCACTGACTATATTGCTAAGCGTGCAATGCAATTTAAATACATGATCAAAGAAGGTTTGAGCAACATCCCGTGCAGTGTGAGGGTGGCTGAGTGCAATAAAATAGGAGAGTTTGCCAAGTCAGTCAAATACAACCATGATTACATTCTTGTGCTCAAACTTTGGTGACCCTTCAATGAAATCCACAGATGCACTGCTTCATAGTTGGTTAAGAATGGTTAATGGTTAAAAGAGGCCATGATAAGGAACCTGCTCATGTTTACTTGATTGGTATATATCGCAGTGCTACACTTATGATTTCTCATCAACTTTTAGGTTAGGCTAATATAATAATGAAGCTACTCTTTTGTATGTCGGTGAGCTGCTAGAGTTATCCCTCTAAGCTTGAAGAATATATATAGAGTTTGTAGTATCTAATTCCTTAATTCTTTGTTGTGTCCAACACATGATCTGCCCCTGTACCAGTAGTGTAGCATGCTTATAAGTGAATATGTAGTGCATAGGCTCTCGTATCCACCGTTGAAATTCTTGTTGCATATAACTATCTTCTTCACAACTACTTTGTAGCTTAGAACCAAATTATTATCACTTTAGACATAGCTTGGCATTGGCCTTCCTCCTTGGCACCAATTGGTAGTCTTAATAAGGCATTTACAATCCCATTCTCTACTCCAACTTTATGATAGATATCAAAGTTGAACCCTATAATTTTGACTAGCATTTTTGTTGCAACAAAAAAGTGTGTAGCAAAGACGTAACAACCTGTTCTAAGAGATATTTAAGGCTGCAGTGATTAGTCCTTACCCAAAATATGGATTACTTTAGTAAGTATGCCAATGGATCATAACTTGAAGTAGCGCCATCAACTCGTATTCATAAGTTGACATAGCTATGGCTTTCATCCAACACCCTTATTGAAAAAAGCCAAATGCATGCATCTTGCATAAGTACAGCCCCGTCCCTTGGTCATGGCATCTACTTCAACCCAAAAGGCATGAAAATTTTGGCAGAGCTAACACAGTAGCGCATAACATTATTTCCTTTAGAGTGTCAAAAGCCTTAGTGGCTTCTGGAGTTTAGTAAAAGTTGGTTTTTTAGTAGCCTTGTTCGGGGCTTGCTTAAGGTGCTATAGTGTGGAATAAACTTCCTATAGTATCCAATATGCCCCAAGAACATTCTGAATTATTTAATTTTCTTTAAAAAAAAGGCCATTTTATAATTGCTTTAGTCTTCTTTGGTCTATAGCCATCCCTTATCTCCAGATTAGATAACCTAGATACTCATCTTTCTGTGCAATAAAAGAGTATTTGGATTGTTTGATAAATGATTTTTTTGATCTCTCAAGATCTATAAGACCATAACAAGTTGTTGTATGTGCTCCTGTATGACTTGTTATAGATCAATATATTATCAAAGAACACCAAGGAAAATCTTCGAAGGTAGGATTAAAAGACGTTCTTAATTATAGATTGGAAGGTAGCTAGTGCAGTAGTCAAACAAAATGGCACAACCTTGAACTCATAATGTCCAAAAGGATTAGTGAATGTTATGTTGTGCACATCTACAGAACGACTCTCACTTGATGGTAACCACTCCTCAAATCCAACTTTACAAACAGTTTAGCTCTATTAAATTCATTTAACAAGTCATCCACCAAAGGTATGAGAAACTTGTTCTTGGTAGTGCGGTTGTTAAGTCCCCAATAATCCATTCACATCTTCCATGGGCCATCACTTTCTTATCCAATAGCATATGTGAGACAAACGGGAATGTGCTAGGCTGTATCATCTCAGGTTCCAACATCTCACGCACTATTTTTTCCACCTCTATCTCCTGAGCACAAGGTATTCATTATGGTCTGATGTTATAGGCTCAATGTTAGGATTATAAGGAATATGATGATCTTATGGTCTAGGTGGAGACAACCCCTTTGGTTGAGCAAAGCGTCAACAAATTCATGAAGTAGTATCTTGAGATGGGGTTTATTTGGTTGGTCTGTAGGTAAGGTAGTAATTGTATAGACTTGGCTATACAAGGCTCTACGGTTATCAGTGAGGTGTTTAAATATGTCATGTGTTGGCTACATATTGATCTTAACTTTTGCATTTCTTCTTTGGACCGTTATTGGTTGGTCTCCTTTTGCAATGGTCATAGTCGTGGCTTGGAAGTCAAATTGGACTTGCCCAAATCCTTTTAACCACATTAGGCCAAGCACACAGTCATACCCCCTATTTGCAGCAGCATCGTGTCAGTCTCAAAATCACTCCTTAGCATAGCCCAAGTGAATTTGTAACACATTTACATTATGAATTTTATTTGGATTTGCTACCATTAAAGTCATAGGTGCAATTGGGTAATTATGCATCCCAATTTTTCAACAGTAGCAGGGCTAATGAAATTATAACTGGACCCTGTAGTATGAAGGATGAAAAATTCTTGTACCATGTTTGCCCTACAATTTAAATTTAATCTTGGAAGAGTTTCAAGTGATTGGATTCACTATGATCTCTACTCTCTTCCTGTTTTCCTCTTGCTTTACTTCCTATCGAGGTTTTTCCTCCTCATCATACATAGAAGGAGTGTTATCCCTTTCCTCCTCATCTACTGCCAATATAGAGACATGTCTATGCTTGCATTTCAACCCACCAATAGCATAGCTTGAGTGAAGAGATTATAAGGTATTTTTAACAAGGCTTCCTCTTATTGGTTTGGCTAGTTAGGGTTATGGTAAGAAAAATGGTAACAGTTGCAGGTTTTGATTTTAAGGTGGTGTTGTTCAATTGAGGTCTGTTTATGGTCAAGTTGACCAAAGTGTTTGGCAGGCTGGGTCTTGAGGCTAATCTAGGGGCATGCAAAGAATTATGCTGACTTGCTTCTTGTTTCTTGCCAAAAATTGCTCTGGATAAGTCAAAGATTTCAAAATTTTTGACCTCCAACCTTATCTCATCCTTGAGCCCGTTAACAAAACTTTGAAAGAATAACTCTTCTTAAACTTACACCCCTCACCCACGTCAATTCACCTTAAGGTCTCAAATTGATTGTGATAGTTCTCAAAAGTGGCATGTTACCTCAATTTGTGAAACTTGCCAATCACACATTCCCTATATAACACTGCAAACGTTGAGTTTAAATCCCTTATGATCTTAGGCTATAACACTACAAGAAAAATGACTTTTAGTGATGGAAATTTCTGTCGCTAAAAGTCCACAATCCGTTGGGAATGCGTTTTAGCGATGGACCACCTGTCGCTAAAACTCCGTTACCTACAATCCCGTCTCTAAAAGGTTTGTGTCGGATTTTTACAATCCGTCACCTAAAGTCGACCTTCAATAACGAACAAACAAACACAATTGCCGACGAAGATTTCATCGCTAGTTCTATTTTTCGTATTTTAATTTTTTCAGTAATAATTTATTACGTAAAATATTTAGCGACAAAATTTTGTCGTTAAACGTTTGCCGTTTAAAATTTTAGTGACGGAAATTCTGTCGCAAAAACTCATTTTTTTAAAAAAAAATAGTTAAACTTTTAGCGACGGAATAAAGTCCGTCGCTAAAAGTCAAACAAATTTTAATTATTATTATTATTTTTTTAATACCTAAACCTGTAATCACAATCCAACAATAAAATGTATACAAAATTCAAGAGAGCACGAGAGCGGGGTGCATTAATAGAGCAGGGTAGGGGAGTATAAGTCGGGGGGGGGGGGGGGCACGGGATTGGGATACAAAGTGCTAGGAGGGGAAGGGCTGATCAGGGTTTGGCGAGTCCTGGGGCACGTCCAGCAGCAGTGCCCTGCATGTAAGGCACATACGCATTAATCTCGATAACAATCGTATAGTGTTCACTAATTAAACTTACATAGTGGTTGTACCTGATTATGCGCCGTGATCCCCCTATAAACCTCCGCAACAATGTGATGGACTTCGTCCTCATGTAACGACGAGTGCTCCACGGTCGGTGTCTGCGTCTATGGAGATGCAGCGGGGGGTGGGAACGCTCCTATCACGGCACGTGCAGTCATACTAGGGAGGCCACGTGCGCAGCCTAATTAAAACTGATTAACCCTAATTTACTGTTAATTTAAATTTTGATTAGTCCAAATTTAAACTGATTAACCCTAATTTACTGTTGATTTAATATCTAATCAACCCTAATCACTAATCACTGATGATTACCTAATTAAACCTTGATTGTCCTGATAAATCGTAGACAAATCCTAAATAAACCCAATTAGGATATTAATTGTAATATGTTCTAATAAGGCTCAACTAGCCTTAAGGAGCCTGAATTAATCCCTGAATAACACTAATTAACTCTAATCAACCCTAAATAGCTCGAATTACCCTAATTGCTCCTAATTAATGCATTAACTCAGCATTTTCACCTTAATTAGCTATTGTCTATTTAGGTTCTGTACAAAATCATTTGGTTATAGTGAACTCTAGCAAAATCATCATTCTTAAATCCTTTAATATCTAACGATCCACCAAATCAGGATTCTCAAGTAAATCCAGTGCTTTTGGTTGGTAAGTAATGGACTTAAAATTTTCTCTTAGCTTGTCATGTTGAATCGTTTCGTCTAAGATCTTATCTTCTGGGACTTCAAATAACACTTTTTGCTCGCAATTCTCCATGTCTGTAGAAGAGAAGACTTTTTGAGACAAAAGATCTTTCTCAGCTTGTCGTAGACATTCCCTGCCCTCCATTGTTCCTGAGGTAATTAGATGATAAATACACACAGTTTCTTCAGACCGATCCTGTATGCCCAACATATGGCTTGCCTTTCAACTGATGGATTATAACCAATATCAAGCAACATAAATTTCGATGCCCCAACCAAATTTATGCCCCACATAGCTTGCCTTTCAAATCTCATTTAGCTCTCATCAGCATTAACCTTATTTAGCTCGAATCATCTATCCTGGTTGAGGTGTCGAGAGTTGGGTTTGCTTGATAATGGTTGGAACTCATCAGTTGAAAGGCAAGCCATATGTCGGGCGTACATGATTGGTCGAATAAAATATGTGTCTATATACCATCTAATTATCTCGGGAATAATGAAGGGCAGGGAATGTCTGCGACAGGTTGAGAAAGACCTTTAATTTGTCTAAGAAAGTCTTCTTTTTTGCAGACATGGAGAGTTGCGAGCCAAAAGTGTTATCGAAGTCTCGGAAGATAAGATCTTAAATGAAATGGTTCCACATGATGTGCTAAGGAAAATTTCTGAGTCCATAACTTATTAACCAAAAGCATTGGATTTACTTGAGAATCTCGATTTGGTGGATCGTTAGATATTGAAAGATTTAGGAATGGTGATTTAATTTCTCTGCTTAAGTTCACTATACCAAATGATTTTATACCGAACCTAAATATATAATATCTAATTAAAGTAAAAATGCCGAGTTAATGTGTGAATTAGGGGTAATTAGGGCAGTTCGAGCTATTTAGGGTTGGTTATAGTTAATTACATTTAATTAGACTCAATTAGTATTATTCAGGGATTAATTCGGGTTACTTAGGGCTAGTTAAGCCTAATTAGAACATATTACAGTTAACTATCCTAATTGGGTTTATTTGGATTTGTCTATGATTTATCAAGACAATCATGGTTTAATTAGGTTAATCCGCGGTGATTAGGACTGATTAGATATTAAATTAACAGTAAATTAGGGTTAACTAGGGTTAATCAGTTTTAATTAGGGCCGGTTAGGGCTAATAAGGCTAATTCGAGCTAAATATGGTTAATACTAATGGGGGCTAATTCGAGCCTAAATATGGTTAATTGGGTTTAATTAGACTTAACTATTGTTAATTAGGGTTTAAGTAAGAGCTAATTAAGGTTAATTAGAGTTAATGTGTTAATTAGGGTTAATTAGGATTGAGTCACTTTAGAATTCATTGAGTTGATATTGTCTCACCTGTGATTGAGTCCAGGATTTAAGTATATAGTTAGGGTTAGATTGTACTTAGGATAACTATGGTTAATTAGGAATATATTAATTGTGTTTAATTAGAGTTTAGTTAGGGTTAATTAGGGTTACCTAGGAATGTGTTAGGGGTTAATCGGGATTAATTGAGGGTTAATCCGGATTAATTATGTTTACTTAGGGTTAATCAGGGTTATTTAGGTTTAATAATAATTTAATTAGGGTGAATCATAGTTAATTACAGTTAATCGAGATTAATTAGGGTTGATCGGGGTTGATCAGGGTTAACTAGGTTTAATTTGGGTGAATCAGGGTTAATTAGGGTTACCTAAGGTTGTGTTAGGAGTTAATTGGGGTTAATCAAAATTATTTTTTTACGGTTACCCCTTGTGGATGGATTCAATTTCCATGTGACTCCCAACTACCAATCAAAAGGGCTAAGGCATCAATTTCTAAAACTTCACAATAATTATGAAAATTAGAAAGAACACTTTGACATCAGAATAACTTGAAAAAAATAATAATTCTAATTAACTATAATCATGATAATTCAATAAGTCACAGCAAATGCTAAGGAAATAGCACTATGCAGGGCATGGGGGATTGGATGAAACAGGGATACTATAGATTAATTGAGGGTTTAGCATTCTATGTAGAATGTACATAAACACAGGCATGTAAATTTTGCATTTAATGGAATAAAGGACATTTCACAAAAAAATTAAATCAGAATAATTCTAAAATGTACTTCGAGTAATTTGGATGTACTTAGGCTTTATTAGGCTAATTCAGATGTAATTCGAGTAATTTGGATGTACTTAGATTAATTAGGCTTCATTTGAGGTTATTCGGGTTTAATTATCCGGGCTAATTAGGATTTAATTAGGGTTTAAGGTTAACTGGTTCAAATAGGTTTAATCAGGACTAATTACGGTTAATTGGTTCAATTAGGATTAATCAGGACTAATTAGGGTTTATTGGTTCAATTAGAGTAAATCGGGATTAATTAGGGCTAATTGGCTCAATTAGGTTGAATCAGGGTTAATTATAATTAGGTTGCTTCAGTTAGGGTCAACCGGATTTAATTGGGGTTAATTCGTTCAATTAGGGTTATTCAGGGTTAATAACTGTTAATTGGTTAGATTAGGGATAATTAGAGCTTGATTAGGGTTAATTTGATTTACTTAGATTAATGGCTAATTTGCTATTAGTTTAGCATGCCATTTTGGCAGTAACACTGACAATTGTGACTTTAGCTTCCATTAGATCATAGTTTGATCCAGATGAAACAAAATACCAAATTGACTCAAGATATCAGACATAACCCCAATCAACAGCAAACCCTAAAATTCCAACACGCCCGGCTCAAACATATTGCAACTTTAATATACAGAAATCACAAGGAAAAAGTACACAGATAGAAGTGCAAAGTCTTATTCATCAATCTACTGCTAGTTTGATCCTGATTTAAATTTACACCAAACTAGTCTCATGCATCAATCTACTATAGCCTCATTCATCAATCTGCTACTAGAAAAGATGACAATCTCAACAAAATTGCTAATACCATCAATGAAATCAATAAGACAAATAGATGACAAATTCAACATGCTTCTACAGGGGTAAAGCTGAATTTATATGTTGGGTAACCTAATGACAATCTCAAATAGCAGACTATCATAGAGATTCAAGCATTTAACACTTAAAGGTTAATTTTGCTATTAAACAAAACTTAAAGGCATCTGACATCATTTCACATCAAATAGTGTGGTATCTAACACATAAAGACAAATCGAATAACGGTAGATTTGAGAGATTGAGGCAGTGGTAGATGACATACCTAGCACAATGGTAGATCTGCCAGAAAGAAGATGGAGGTGGCGATGACATTGAGAGATAGAGGTGGCGATGACATTGAGAGATGGAGGCGGTGGAGGTGTGACAGATGCCTTGTCGTCTGTTCATATGCGATTGAAAAAAGGAGATGGACGCGGTGGTTGGTGGAGGCGATGGAGGTGGTGGGCTGTGAGCTGAGAAAATGGGGGTGGAAGGCGGTGGGTCGTCTACGACTGTGGGAAAAATTAGGGAGTTTATGTCAGGATTTTTAGCGACTGAATATTCCGTTGCTAAAAGCATAACTTTTTAGACATTTAACAACGGGCATTTTTAGCGACGGAAAATGTCGTGGCTACAATACTTTTTAGCAACGGAATGTGTTAGCGATGGGATGATTCCGTCGTTAAAAAAATAATAAAATTAGAAAAGGTAATCAAAAATTAAATTTTTTTAAAAAATTTTTAGCAACGGAAAAGCCATTGCTAAAACTTTGTCGGTAAAAAGCCGTTGGTAAAGATTTTTACCGACGGATGTACTCATCGTTAAAAACTTCTTGCGATGGGCTTTTAGAGACGGTACATTCTGTCACTGAAAGTCACCTTCAGTGACGGATGCAATCCGTCGCAAAAAACTCTTTTTCTTGTAGTGTAACCCTCATGTCTTTTGCCTTGATTAGGTGTCAAACAGAACTCTGGGTAGCCCTCAAAATGAACAAATACAAAACTTACCTTATAATTTTCGTCCATGGGATTAAACTCAAAGTATATTTTGGCCTTCCTTACCCGACCATACGAAACATCAACACATAATTTTCGAAACTCTAATTTGGGTAGTTTTCAAAAGGAGTTGCCATTTATTTTTTGAAAGTATTTTCCGTGTCAGTGGTCAGGGCTACTATGCCTAGCTTGCTTAGATCTCGATCCTTCACCTTCACCCTCTTTTGAGGTCACCAGCTGCTGCATCATCAACTATAGCTCCGCTAGGGTTTGTCATGCTACAGGTAACTCATCCTTCAGTTGATCCACTGATATTTTGAGGTCCGGATCTTGAAATTGGTTTCTTTCAGGCCATGCCTGCTAATGGTCATCAATTGCCCCAAAGTGGTCGGTAAATTGAGCCTCCACTAGACTGATCTGCTCACCTAATTGATGCTTATTGGTGTAGCCCAGAATTGATGTAGAGATTAAGAGATTCAAATGAATTCTTGTAGTTACAGGATTGTGAACTTGCTCTGAACACCAATGGTTATGCTCTCTTAGTAATCTTGTGGTAATTATCTAATTTAGATAGGATTTTTGTGGATTTTAATGAAGATGGTAAATGGAAATAGAAAGGGAAAACCATAGAATGGCTAGAGAAGAATAAGAAAAAGAACCAGAATTGGTTGTAGACTGAAACTTTTTCTTATGAAAATTCGCTGCTACTGGGATTAAATGAATTTTCCTCCGACCATTCATATAGCCACAATTAATTATCACTGAATATTTCTAGTGACTTTCATTTAGTGACACTACAAAAATATTGTTTAAATTATCGCTGAAAGTGTTAGCAGTAAAGTTACTAGAAACATTTAGAATTTCAATTATATACGGGGTTGGAGGAAGATTCCCACAACCCGGGTAGCAGCCAAAATTTGTTCTTTTCTTATTCACTTCCTATTAAAATAACTTAAATCTGGACCGACGTAAATCTCCTATCACAAATGGCCAACTTAGTTAATTCTGTTGCATTAACTATCTAGGCAGACCCGACGACACGATGATTAGAAGGGTTGCAGCGATGCGAGGATGGGAAGATGGTTAAGAAAGCAAAATTATCGGTTAGACCTTAAAATTTATTCTACTTTAGTGTTTTAATGCCCAAAAGTTCTAATAGTTAAGAAGACAACTTTCTATGTTTTCAAAATCCGCCTACGCAATTAGAAGTTGAAATGCGGGTGGATAGCAAGGTTTAATTGACAAATATTTTATAGGTAAAAAGGACAAAAAGTTATGGCCATTGTTTAACTAATTAGTGAGAGCAAAGATTAGGGTCTAATTGGTAATTGATTCTTTGTTTGACGATAATGCCAGGTATAAAGGTGGTCCGATTCTTTTTTTTTTGCAAATGTAGGACATACTTTTGTATCGAATTGGTTAGTGAAGTTAGATTCTGGAGATTTGGCATATCTCCTTATAAGTGTTATAATGTACCATCGTGCTAAAAATGAAGGCAAGTTTGCCACAACACGTATACTTTTTTTAAAAAAAAATTTCTCCACAAACAATAATTATATCTTATTTTGACAAAAATCAAACCTCTGTCCAAGAATAGTAAAAGAACATCTTATATATGTTATCTTACATGCACTTACCAAAAAACCGCAACACACTCAGAAACGACAAAAAAAAAATTCTAATAAGAAAAATAAATGTCAGCGTAAAATTAACATATTTACCGACTTAGGCATGTAAGTTTGCTAGGAACTGTTATCCTACGTGAAGCATGCTGTTGATCATTCACAAATTCAATTTAGATTGCCAGCTCCGCCTCTGATGATTCACCAAAACAAACTATCAGTTCTTTCTTTTAATGTCTTTTGGCTTATTCTCTTGATTGGCACCTCGCCGGAGTTAGGCCCCACCGCTTCTTCTAATTTTCACCACCTCTCGCTGCCGGATCTCTCTCTCTCTCCCCACCCTCGATTCACTCCTGGGCTGCCCCGATTGATGGTGAAGTATGGCTTGCTAATGCGTGGTTGTGATTGCTAGTGAAAAAATCATGTGGTTTTCCTTCTGGAGATCCAGAGATCGATTCTCCTTGGACGAACTCAGGTTCTAATCTTTTACTCCTGTTTCACTTTTATTAACTTTGTAACCCGCGGTAATTAGGGCGATTAGATCTTTACCTCGTGTTAGTTACTTGTAATTTTTGTCCTAAAGGAGTCAAATTGCACTTAGTTTCGAATTTTTTAGCGTTATTTTTCAAATTAGTATCTAATTCCAGCTTGTTTCTTTTTCTCGCTTAAAAGCTCAGATAATAATATTATCTGAATGCTGAAGTAGTTTTCGGTTAAGCGTATGCTAAGTGGCATGAAGCGTGGGCGAGCGGGCTGGGAACCTAAGTAGAATTGGCTCGGTTATTATGAGCTATTTATAAGTGTGTGGGGTGAAACTTGGTGGATAATTGGGATTGACGGGATTGTTGATGCGAATGTTGCTGGGATATGATTTTGGAGAGTTCAAGGCACCAGGCGCGTGTTGATAGAAGAAAGCACTATAGTCGTTGGGTGGAACAAAGGCAGTAAGTGTTCAATGTAGAAATCTAGTGGCAAGTTGAAGCTGAGCGCTTAATTGAAGTAGATGCCTGTAGTGAGCGAGTAGAACTGTGAAGAAAAATGGTGAGGAGTGATTTTGTAGATAAGCTTGCTGAAATATGCTAGTGCACCTACCGAAGGAAATGCATGTGCGCTTGTCCCCCTTTTTTCCCTGGCTGCATTGTTGGTAAAAAGGAGTACATTGGTGGAAGTTTGGAAATCTTTATAGAGCCTATCAACCTAGTTTCATAAATCAGATGTTTGATACTCCATTATTTAACTTTGACGGATGAGCTTGCAAATTAAGAAGCCAATTTATACTGGACTTCTTGTATTAATCTAACGAGTCACCGTGGCACACGCGTTGCGTGTGTGAAAATGAAATTAATAGTACAAATTTTGTTAAAAAAAAAAACAAACATCAAGTATATGTGTTTATTGTCATATTTAGTTAAATGAATCTTAAATAACAGAAAAATAAGTTAGTCATACGTGTCCAAAAATATTATCGTATCAAACTTGGCTTTTAAATTTATTTGACTATATTTTCTAATGAATTTTAACTTGTGGAAACTAAATATATTTTTGTAGGTAGTTACCTACCAATTAAGATTCTTATTTTGTGTCACTTTTTAAAAAATTTCTTGGAATGTCACTTGTCGCTATTGTAGGTTGGTAGTTATGTAACACCAAAAAGGTGTTACACCGAATCAAGTTTTGGCTTAATAAGTACTATAGATAATCTAATACAGATTTTTGATATCAAATAGTAGACAAAAGTAATGAAATAGAAATGTCCCGTATGTAAGGAAACTTGAATACCTGTGGGAAAGTAGAGAGTAGTGGCATAGAACCCAAGTACTAATTACATTTTGATCCTTGACATGCAATACAGTATTCTCCTGTTTATGTTCCTCCATTTCTTTTCAACAACAAAATGGAACAGTCAACTGCGTTGAAAGGGCATTTATTGTCCTCCATTTTCTATGGCGAACCTCCAACCTTCTAAAAAGCAATAAAAAGGGGAACTGATTATGTGATCCCACGAGGCCATGACAAATCAGTTACAAGGCAAAAGCCTTTTAGATAAAATCTACATGTTATCTCTGCTAAACTTTTCCTTTACAAATTATTCCCCAACTTTTCACCATTGTATATGCTAGAACCACCTCCTACCTGCACCCAAATGTATATATAATCCCCCAATGCTTCCTCCTCAAGCAACAATAATTTGCAGAGCAGAGAAATACTCTAGGTTGTGAAGTTCTTTGATTGCCTTTCCCTTGAAGGACAGATGAAAAAAGACGTTTCCCTGTTTTGTGGCATAAACTTTACTCAACCTAACATATGGTTGACCGGGTTGATAGGAGGAACCCACAACCTCCTTTTATTGTTATCAATGTTGCGAAGTAATTCTTCATTTTGACTTTCTGGGGTTTGGTATCGTTGGTTTTTACGGTCTAACCACAGTGATCTCGCATTATGTAGCTTAAACACCTTGAGTTGGATTTTCTAATTCTTCTGGCAATGTAGAGGTTTAATTTCATAAAATGGTAAACCGACTCATGTGAGATTATTACGCACGCCTGTAAAGAAGGAAAAGACAGGTTTTTGTGGTATTGACTATTAATTGGAGAAGGTGAAGGGGTATTCCCTCATGAGTAGTAAGGGTTCCGATGATAACAGGAAATGTATGTATACAATCATTATTACATGCTGTTTTCAGTCTGTAAATCTTCGTCATCCGTCGCACCCCTTTCTTTAGCAACCTTATTGCGGGACGGCTCTTAGTTGCACAAAGATTGGCCAGGAGCAGGTAGTAGCTGCGAGGTTCTGGAGTGGGGAATGTCACCAGTATAATGGGTAGCGTCACTAGTATCGGACAATAGTGCAACGAAGAATGGCCTCAAATTTTGTCTCCAGTGCCATTGACCGGGGATATGGAGGGGTTCCCCTCCATGAGTAGTAAGGGTTCGGATGAAAATAGGATATGTATCTACATTATCTTTGTTACATGCCGCTGCAGAACAGAAACCTAAAAACAGAAATTCATGCATTTTACTCTGTTGTCAAGTTCATGATTTAAATTCTCCTTGTTTGCTTACATTTTCAGATTAAGTTTTCAAAAACACCAAAAACATTGAAAATTTGTCAAAATTTTTAATGTGGCTTTTAATTAGTTAATGATATTTTATGCAACACGTTCTCAATAAGCTTTATAATCCATCAAAGGAAGCGAAAAACAACATATGTTTTTATTCTTTGACTAGCGGAAAATATGAATTTCGGTGATTGTAACATAAATCAATCATTACTTACATTTGAAGTGTAATTGCTTTAGTTAACATGGACACTTTTTAAGCATCGAAGGCTCAAATGCATTTGTAATTAGAAAAACTTCCATACATGGAAAGAAAATCTTATTGCACTTCTCCAGTTCATCGACGGAAATTTGTTTTTGACAAAATAATTATATTGTGGGGTGTTTGTGACTTTGTGTAAAGAAGGGAAACAAATGGGGAGGATGGGGTTTGTGCAAAGATGGATAGGTTGTTTTTTGGATTTGATAACCAAACACGAATGTTAAATTCAATTTTGCTATACAAACAATAACATTGTGTTACTATATAATTTCTCATATGAATTTTTTCAACAAATTCAGAAATATGGAAACGTATACAACTAATTTGCTAATCAAACAAAGCCTCAATTTGCTCACCCTCCCGCAGGGGTTACGCTAGTCCTTAGACCATTTGGCTCAATCAAACTTTGTTGATAGAATTCTTCATATTCAAATCCAAACCAAAAGTGATCCCTTTACACTTTATTTATAGGCATTCATCACGACCCTTAAATAAGAAATAAGTACATAGATGTGCAAGCAAGGACAAATACGAAAAGCAATGAAACTCAAATGAAGCGGTAAAGAAATTGATGATGATGCTTGGAAGCCCGATCTTGTGAGCTCTAATCCCTATCATTTGCCCCGAGTTTTGAAAATCTGCCTCCGGCTAATTAATGCATAGTATCGCTCCAGCAAAACAGGATCTACTCTCAGAAACTCTTCAACAATAATCCATGTACAATCACTGGCAAAATGGCCACACCATTTGACGAGAAATTCCCCATTGCCACTGTGCCTCGTTGACAGGATCCGCTTATTAGCCTCATCCTCAATCACCTCAGCAGCCTGCTTCTTAGGCGAAATGTAGGATGGGTCAGGGGAAGTGTAGCCAAATCTATTGGAATTTGAGGCTGATACTCTGTAGAAGTCTGAAATGGGCTCACAGGGGTATAACAGTTGGCAGAGTTGTTAAAAGCAAACTCTACCACCGGCAGAATTTGATTTCAACTAGATAGATGATCACCAACAAGACATCTCAATAAATCCCCTAGGCTTGTATTGACTACCTTCATCTGAACCATCTGTGTGAGGGTGGTATGCTGTGGAAAATTGGAGCCTAGTGGTAAGTAATCTCTGAAAGACGTGTTAAGGTTAAACAAGATCCCTTAAACAGATAGCCATCACGGATGACAAAATGATCGGAGGGGATTCACTATCCTGAAGGGTTGAAGGGCTGCATAGGTCTCATTGAAATCTCTGCAATTAGGGTACTTGCGAACAACTCTCTCAAAACCCATGACATTCACACTCAAGGAGTGTAAGGTGGCTACAACTCTACTAAGTGCTCAGCGGGTTTGTTTAGTGCTCTCTACGATGCTTGAACACAAAGGTGAACTTTGGATGAAATCAACCCGCCTAGCATGCCGAGAACTCAACTTCTTTTATGAGATCAGGTATCTCTATGCCTCATGATCAAAGGAAACAATGAACTCTCTCAGCAGCAAATAGTGACGTAATACCTAAGTGCCTGAATAACGGCTTAGAGCTCGTCATTATAGGTGGAGTATCCTTGTTGGACGTTATGGGTTTCTGAATGAAAAATGCAACAGCATGGTCCCTTGATTAATGTTCCCTCTAATCCGAAAATCTGAGGTTTTACAAGCAACCTCCAAGACTCACTCAAATCATCAGGAAATCCTAGTGTCAGCTTATCTTTCATCTCTCGAAAGGCATTGGCGGCCACATTAGTCCACACAAATTCTCCTCTTTTTCAAGCTATCAGTAATGGGAGTCATGGTGGTACTAAAGCCATTGACAAACCTCCTATAAGAAGTGATTAACTCGTGAAAACTCGTGGCATCATAAATGTTACAAGGCTATAAGCTCTGGCCATTCCTTAATAGCCCTAGCCTTCTTTGGATCGGCTGCAAAAGTATTTCGAGACACCACAAATGTAAGGAATACAATAGAAGACTGCAAAAATGAACACTTCTTCGATTTAATGTAAAGCTCTTCTCTAAGGAGAGCAACTAACACTTGACGTAAGTGAAGTAATTGTTCCTCTTGGGTTTTAAGGTAAATGAGGATGTCATCGAAATAGACAACCACAAAGAGAGCCAGAAAGGACGAAGCACCTATTGGTAACACACATAAACATACTAGGTGCATTGGATAAACCAAATGGCATGACTAGCCATTCAGAAACACCATACTTTGTCTTGAAGGTGGTCTTCCCCTCATCCCTTTAGAATTTGGGTACCACTTTGTAAATCTATCTTGGTAAAGACCCGAGCCATTGCTCGTCATATCTAATATATAATCAAGTCTTCGTATGCTTTTTGTAGATCTATCTTAGTAAATACCCTAGCGCTTGCAAGCCTATATATCATATCATCAATTCTTTGTACGGGGAACCTAAATTTGATCGTGATTCCAGGGATAGCTCGACTATCTACGCGCATCCTCCAACTTCCATCTCTCTTCGAAATGAGCAAGGCGGAGCGGCACAAGGACTAGGACTTTCTTGCACAAAATCCTTGCGCAAGAGCTCATCTGCCCGACGCTTCAGCTATAAGTGCTCTGTAGAATTCATTCTACAGTGTGGTAGATTGGGTAACTATATGTGCTCAGTATATCCCTAAGGGGTCATAAGTGATTAGGTAACTCGCTAGGCATAACCTCGCTATAGTCGGAGAGAACCTCATTTACATCCCGGGGAATCTCAGCTATTCACCCCATAGGTGTATTATTGGTCTATGTGATCAATAAAGCATAACGAACCCCCTCCTCTCTACTACTCTTATCATAGGCCTTCTTACTTGTTAATGCAGGGGTGTCACTTGCTCAACCAGGGTGGCATTTCCCTTTGGGCAACCCAAAGAATTTTCTTTCGGTGGATAGTATCACCACTACCACTACCTCTTTTTCCCATGTTTAAGATATATGTTACCAAAATGAGTCACATTAACGTTATAAATCCCAAGTCCCCCCAAAAGGATATGAGCAACATCCATGGGAAGGACATCACACCATATACTATCATGATAACTAGCAAATTGGATCGATAACTAGCAAACTGGATTGGAACTAGACACCTTTGAGTGATAGGCATAGATGTCTTGCTGACCCATGCAACCCTGTGGGACTGAGGATTTGGCGCTGGCGTCAACTTCATGCAACTACTTCTGTTGATAATGACCTCACGACTCTTTATGCTGACCCTGATATAAATGTGGAAAATGGTAGTGCGTCTCCAATCCTCCTCAGCCCAAGGCACGATAAGCACACACCTCATCAATTGAGGGTCGCTTGGACGTCTCCTCTCTTGATTGAATCCTCAGCAATACTTGCTCCATTCTCTCTCAGCTGCTAGGTTTGGGTCTGCCTCATCACGGTTGGGTTTAGCTTCTAGAATTGCAACTCTGTTTTCTATACCTTCTACCTTACTGACCAGCCCTGCATTACTCTTGGACAGCTCTGCTAATTGGTTAACTATGTGTTGCAGTTTCTCATCACTAGAAATCTCAGGAGGATAGGCTCGACCAATCGGCACTCATGATGCAAAGCTGAGATAAGCAGGAAAAACCAAGATGGACAATTATACTACCATCTACTGCTTAAAATAACTCCCCAATATTTTTAGAAACTAGATAGGTTCCAGCCAGCATTTTAAGTGAAAATGCTACTGCTTTTTAAATGGTCAATTGTTCAACCCAATTAGGTGCTCAAATTTTACGAGAAGCACCACCTAAGAAAAGAACATCCAGAATTTTTTCTAGAGGGAAAAAGGTTTTTTTTTCTCTTTGGCCTGTTTTCGGTTCAGGCCCAGAGCTTAGCCGGATTCTGGTCCATATAGAATGGTTCTTTTAAACATATATGGAGCGGCCTCCTTTTAATTGGATGGGACCGTGCTGGTTTCAAATACATGAGGTTGCTTGGGCTTAGATGAGAAAGGTTGGGTCAGGCAAAGGAAATCAAGTGTTGATCCTCTGAGCCCACTCGACCCCAGTGTCCAAGTCCAACAAAGCAACTGTACTTCGTCCTTTTAGATTAGGTTGCATAGCAGCGGTGCTGGCTGAAGGAAGTGGCAGAGATGAGTCGTCAAGGCAATGATGCGATGGGTTTTGCGGGGATGACGGTGGTGACTTGCAAAGACAACCGTGGTGTCTTGCAATGAAGACAGCAGGGACTCGCGATGAAGACGCTGGCAACATTCAATGCAATGGCGGCAGCAGATGATGACGACTGAGAGGAGATGGGGAATCAGTAAGGGCTGCAGTTTAATGTTACCCATGACTAATGGCGGTAGTGATTTGTGATCTGTGTATATGGAGATGGCGATGGACGGCTATGGTGGTGCCAATTAACGAGATCCAGTGGCGTGGTGTGTGATCGGATTGCTGTTTTGATTTTGGGTTTAAATGGAAGTCAGGTTTGCTCCAATTACCGCTTTGATGCAGGACCGGAACTACAAAAACAGAAACATTCAATTTGCCCTCCCTCTCGCCAGGGTTAAGCTAGTCCTCAGACTATTTGAGTCAACCAAACTTTGTCGATAAAATTCTTAGCTTCCAAAGCAGAACCCAATGTGATCCCTTACATTTTATTTAGAAGGGTTCAGCAAAACCATAATTAGTATTAAGAGTACCAAATTGCCCCAATCAAGGAAAAATAGCAAAGACATTGCTAGGAAGCCCTCTGCTTTGAGGTCCAATCCCTGTACCATGCTGTTTAAAGTCTGTAACATCGTTGTCGCTTTTCTTTAGCAACCTTATTTTGGTACGGCCTTTAGTTACCCGAAGATTGGCCAGGAGCAGGGAGTGGTTGCAAAATTCTGGAGTGGGCAGTGTCGCCAAAATAATGGGTTTGGGGCAGGATCGAGCGCAGCATAACTAGATTGCTGCCCAACTGAAGGATATTCATGGTTTATGTGGTGGTCAAATATAAAATTGCTAGGTTGTCCTAATCATTTGCTATGGAAGTTCAGTATGTATACGTATGTATAGAGGTTCGTCCTTCATCCTTTCTGACGTTTCAATGGAAGGCTTCCTCAACAAACTGATCGCAGACAACTCTATTTGTTGGAGCAGTTTCCATCGAGTCTGAAAACTGGAAAGTTGATTTCCATATTTTCACAATTAGAGGGTACTGAACAAAATCAATGAGTCGCTTGACTGCTCGGTGACTAATGCTACGTCCTATGTGCTGCAAGCGTGCCACCTACATACTATTTTTGCTGCATGTCGTAATTTTATGTAAGTGGAAATTTAACATGTGAAATAAACTCGTAACATTCAATAGGCTGAACCAACAATTGAATACTTTTTACTGTATGACTAGTGTAAAGGACATAGATCTATCATCAATGTTGTTACTCATGTAAAACGCATAGGTTTTTCTAATACTAACATAGCCCCCATAAAATATCATCAAATCCTTATCTTAGCTATTGTTTGATTATCTAATACTAACATAGCCCCCATAAAATATCATCAAATCCTTATCTTAGCTATTGTTTGGTAAGAATGCTTCTTGTTGGTTGGTCTGAATATTAGCATTACCAACTTAAATATTCGAACAATAATATGCTGAAGAGGATGGAAGTTGGGGTCCATTTCTTTTTGTTAATTCCTAACCCATTCCTAACACCCCCCCAACAAAAAAAACACCCCCACCCCACAACACACACAAAACACCCAACACACCCCAAAAACAAAGCTGGGTATGTAATTTGAGCCCATTTTGAGAGGTTATTAAGATTTCTGGGAATGGGACTTAAATCACGTGTCTTCATTGATAATGTCTCCGGCAAGTTATAGTGTTCCAGAGCTGTGCAAGACATTAGTGCACTGGTGGTGCTCAAACGCAACTAGTGCACTAGTTGTATAACATTTAAAATTTACGTGATTTTCCACATTTGATTATACTTCTTTCGGTGTACAGATATCTAACCGATCAACTGATGAAGGTTCAAATTGTTAACGAGGTTAATAAGGTAACTGATATTTTCATATTTGGTTTATCAAATGCTTTCAGCGCCATCAAGTTCCACCCCTTGTTCACACCTTTTTGTTACACTGTGAAGGATTTTGTGATCGAGGCATTGAGGTCTATTGCAGAGTTAATTACATATGGTGACCAACATGACGTGGCCTTTTTTGAGTGCGACTCCTCAAACTCTTTGTGCTCTTGATATGCGCACACACACACACACATTTGTGTGTGTATATATATATATATTTGTATATGTATATATATAGGGGGCTGATCCCCATATAGCGTTAGAGAAAAACGCATTTTCTGTACTTGTGATCTAGCCGTCCGCTGAACATCGCGGGCTTAGATCTCCCTTTTTTTACAAAGTCTTGCCGAATCACCCCTGTAAGGGGCAGTCTGTTCGTTTCACCAAAATGTCCTTGCCCTCCCTTTAGTGCGAAAAGCCAAAAAAAAAAAAGGTCCCTGCAAACTGCCCTTACAACAGGTGGTTTGTATTCTATAATTATTAATTTTTTTACTTCTTTCTGTTTTCTTCCTCTTCTTCTCCGCCTCTCTCCTCTTGCCCACCTCACACCACCGCCGCTGCCCCAAACCTCCCCTCCCACCATTTCCAACCGACCACACACACAGAGACGCACACACACACACACACACAAAATCCATCGACCGCCACCACCACCAAGCTCCACAAACAAACTCACCACACAACACAGACCCGGCACCAACCCTGCACGCTCGCACACACGCCCCGTGGACCCCCTCCCCATCACCCATGGACCACACAGAACACCCCCCCGGCGCCCTGCGTCAGACACATAGGATACATACACGGCCACAGACGCTGACCTTTGTGACTTTGGTGCCGTCAATGTGAAAAGTAGTGTTGCCAAAGAAAAAGATTGTCCTCAGGCAAGGATTGTTTAGCACAGTGAAGTTCCCTTATAATCAGGGGTTGATCCGTGGTGTCTGGTGTGTCTCTGTGTGTCGTGCTTGTGGGTGGATGGGCGTGGTGTGGGGTGGGTGGAATGATGTGGTGGTGTGTGTAGAATAGGGGGTGGGAACAAGGGCTGGCGCCGGTGCGGGGGGGGGGGGGGGGGTTGGGGGTTGGGTGGGTGGACAAGAAGAGGAAGAAGAGAAACAAGAGAAATAAAAAGTTCCAGCAAACCGCCTGTTGCAAGGGCAATATGCAGGGACTTCCTTTTTTCTTCTTGCAGTAAAGGGAGGGGCAAGGGGCATTTTGGGAAAACGGACAGACCACCCCTTGAAAGGGGGAGGTGGGGTTGTCGAGATTTGAAAAAACAGAGATATGAGCCATCCTTGATGTTTAGTAGACGGCTAGTTCACAGCTAGAGAAAATGCATTTTTTCTAACGCTAGACAATACCTTCACCACCCCGCCACCCCCCCCCCCCCCCCAAAAAAAAAAAAACACACACACACACACATATGAATATGATATCTTGATTTATGTGATATACTCTGCAGGTTTTTCATGGAGAAGCAGGTTATGGGCGAGTTTGTACGTTTACTAAAGATTAGTAGAACTGTGATTGTTTCCCTTCAGTTACTGCAAACAATGAGCATCATGATTCAAAATTTAAAAAGTGAACACTCTATATGTAAGCATTTTATATAGTTACCCAGTTAATTGTTTGCAACCTAGTCATTTTCGAACAATTGAATCTGATGTTTCTTCCTTTTAAAATTGCAGATTATATCTTCAGCAATGAACATATTAACTATCTTATAACCTATTCTTTTGACTTTCGGAATGAAGAATTGTTGTCCTACTACATATCTTTTCTAAGGTTTGTTGCTTGAATTCTTTCTCAATTTTGTGCAGTGTATGATCTTGAAGTTACTTTTTCTATCGCCTCCTGTGATCAGTTTTTGACATTGTCATTCCAATTGCATATGTTGGCCTATGAAAGAGCAATAAGTGGAAAGTTGAACAAAAATACAATCTCTCTTCTGGTTAAGACACAAAATGTAAGTTTGTTCCTCTTGATTTAGTGTTTGCATTCTTGTTACTGTTCCTACAAGAAGTTATGTAAGACCTTGGATTCTATGGATTGTCTCGTGGCATTTATAATTTTTGGAAATTTTGCTGCATGGTTTTCCCGATTTGCTGTTCTTGTTTTATAAAGTCACTTCTCTAGGCAGCTAGAAAATGTGAATGCATTGGGATTCACACAAATGATTTTATATATTTCTCGATTCTCGATCTGTGTTAAACCTCTTATTATGTTATATCTTGGTAGATTGTTAAGACCAATGCCTCTTTTTCTCCCCCTTATTATGTGAATGTTAACTTCTGCTGGTATAATCATCCTGGCATACTTGTCCGCCTTAGCCTTTGATGTCATTATGACATCATCGTTGTTTTTAAAGCTTGTGTTGGATACCAAGTGATCTCTGTGTTGTACTTGGGTACTCATGAGTTGTGTCACAATGTTCAAATCCAAAACAGTAATTTTAGGCTGAGATATTGGGCTTTGTTGTAAAACCATCAGCAAGTTGCATGGACAATAGTAACACACATATAATATTTGCTATAATGCCCAAAACTCACTTGGAGCAAGAAATTTCAATGCAATACATGCATTAACGCTATATTGGTGAGGTGAGATGGGGTTGGGGTTGCGAGTTTGAAGGATTCTGGTGTCATGGCTTCTAGGCTGGAGTGTGGTGTTCGAACTCATTTTTTTTTTTTTACCTATTTGACCTTGCTGCCAGGTTGGGACCAAATGGCAGTAATGGGATTGATGGTGAAAAGGGTCAAGCGGAAATTGGCAGGTTGGAAGAGGCGATATCCTTCTTCACTTTTAAGTTTATAAATTGTTGTCTGTTGGAAGGAAATGATGACTTCTAAGTATTAGTATTGCATTTTTGGGGGGTTTACATATAATAACTAAGCATTTAAATAGTCCTTCCCAGGCTTTTGGTTAGTGGAGGTACTCTAGGGAACCAATTGTGCTTTGGAGGAAGGTGGTTGCTTGGAGGCCAGGTATGGCGACCGGATCTCTAGAATGTCCCATGTGTTTTATGGGCTCAAATTATGGATGAGATTGCGGCGTATTTCTGTAAAACGCTCTTTTTGTTGGCCGATTGGTAGTCGCTTGAGGTTCCGGAAGGATGCGTTATGTGGTGAGCCATTATGTGAACATGACTTCGTTTACTTCTTTTTTTTTTGGGCTGTAGCTTTGGACCACGTGTCCGTGGCAAGGAGAGTTGGGTGCAAATTAAAATTTTCGACATCATTTTATGTTAGTGAGCTCGAGTTGGTTTAGGCTCCTCTGAGTATACTACACAGGCTTGGCGTTCCAAGGGAACATAAGGACAAGTTGAAGTGGAATTGCAGTAGCAACAACACATTTTATGTCAGTGTTCGTGAAGGTACTTCGTTATTCATGTGCATGGATAGCTTTTGGGGCTCTCTACCTGAGGTGACATCTTTTGCTTGGTTGTTGCGTAATAATCTCATGAAGACGAAGAATGTCCTGCTCAATTGGTACTTAATATTAAGAAATGGTGAGACCGTCAATCATATGCTTCTTCATTGTGAGGTGCACGTGGTTTGGTGTGTCCATAAGTGCCTAGGGTAGTCAGGGTGACGATTTGAGTTCCTTTTCCTCACGAAATGGGCAGTGGCTTCCCTTTGTTTGAGGTGGCCTATTTGGCGGGTAGTTATAGCTTCTTGTCCCCCTCGGTTTCAGGACAAATTTCTTGGCTTGGTTGTCTCTATTGCAATGTCCATACTGTAGTTATTATAACCAGGCCGGCCGGATTGGCCAGCGAACGGGTTCAACCGCTCCACTGCTTCCGCTTCCACCGAAGTTGCAAAGGAAGCAGAGAAAATCGTGTTAAAAGACTGGGCTGCTTGGCCGGTTAAACCCGTGGGCTGTGTTACATGGGCTCGGTACGAGTCTCCGGATTGGATACACGTCCAAGTGTCACATTGGTCTAATTTTTAAGTGACAAGACACGGACAGGCATAAGGTTCATGTTGATTATTAGTTTTTGGTCATTTCCAAGTTAAAATGGTGTTTTACCTGACATATTGGTATTAATTGAGAACTTGTCTTGTCTCATAGCAATAACAAATTCAACGAAACACTATAAGTTAGTGACCATAGTGTCATATACTATGAGATGTGTCGGATATATCCCATACCCATGTCAAAGCATCAAGTGTCCAACGCTGGTACGCCATGCATTCTGTAGAGTCCACGTAACATAGCCCGTCGGTCTATTTGTTAACTCGCTTAGAATAATATTGCGCTGGAGAAGGGATTAGGACCTAGACATATGAGCAAGCACTTGCCAATGAAGCAGCAACGTGTCGGAGAAATTATGTCTCTGTCTGTGTTCAGGTGATTTCTTTATTATGCTCTTTGCGCTTCTGCACCATTCTTATTCTTTCTTCCCTTCTTGTTGTATCTAGGATGAAGTAGTTGCCTTCCCACTTTATGTTGAAGCAATACGGTTTGCTTTCCATGAAGAGAGCATGGTTCGCACTGCAGTTCGTGCTTTAACATTGAACGTTTACCATGGTGAGTTGTGTTAGTTTGATCGTTGCTTATGTTAATGTACTTGGTTTATTCCACGAGTATTTCACATCACACCAGTTTGACTTCTTATATCCTTCTGCTGGTTTTCAGTTGGAGACATATCTGTTAATAAGTATGTGGCTGCTGCCCCTCATGAGGATTATTTTCTGAAGTTGATCAAATTTTTTCGAGAGCAGTGCATCCGGTTGAATGGATTGGTCTCAAATGCGTCGACGTAAGAAATGTCAATGTCTGCTTATCTGACTACAAACATAATTTTGTTCATTCTTGAGTAGCATTTTAGTTTTATGTACAGAAACCAGGGTCCTGAGTCAACATCTTCCATTCTTTCTGCTGTTGATGAAATTGAAGACAATCTCTACTACTTTAGTGATGTTATTTCTGCTGGGATTCCTGATGTTGGGAGGTTAATAACAGACAACATATTGAAGCTTTTGGTATTTCCATTGCTTCTCCCTTCTTTGAGAACCGAAGGTTTCAATGTACGACAATTCACTGCCATTCATCTTCTATATCCATTTCTGTTGCTAGTGTAATCTTTCTTTACTGGTGGGGCTGGGTGCATTAGCTTGACGGACTTTATTTACTATACTATGAAATGGTTTTCTCGCTGACCTTTTTATACCTTGTACGTACAGGAGACAAAGATTTGCGGCGTCACTTCGTTATATATACTATGTTGCATATTGTGCATTGTTAAAATTAAAGATCTGGCAAACACTGTTGCTGCTGCCCTTTTCTGTCATTTAGACGCCTTTGTGCCAAGTTCTGATGCTAAAATAAATGGTCAAATCCCCAACGATGGTTTTACTCATGATAGCGTAGCTCCAGATAACGGCAATATTGGTAGAGAGCTGGATTCTCTACATCTACGAGTTAACATCTCGATTGTATCTAATTCTTCACATGTTCAGTCAGAAGACGATGTCTTGCAACATGATTGTAAGGGCCCACATATGGTTTTAAGGTAATGCAATGCCAACAAGTATTTAAATGCTTGTTTTCCTGTCCTATTTTTCTGTTAATATCATTGGAAAATTTATTCAATTGCAAGATCCACAAGATAACTGATTCTTTGATGATATTGAATCATGACTCTTGTTATACCATTATGGATTGCTTGATTAATTCGTTCTTTGCGATTCTATTGGCACATGCTCTTATAAATGCGCAGATAACTAAGTTATGGCGCTAAAGATTAGAAGTTTGTGAAAATCTAAATTTGTGGTGCTGTATAATTTCCTGTGTTTGTATATGATTATAAATGTACATATTAGACAAATCTTCGACAACTCAAAATTCATGCTTGAAATCCTCCTGTCATAGAGATGTATACAGCCAGTACAACTTTTTTGGCATAGGCAGGCCTTATTGCAAAAAGTCAAAAACAATATGAGCTTTTTCCAAAACCACTTTTTGAACTGACTGGAGTAAACGACCCCACTCTAGAAAGAAAACCTGCCTTCTCTTTACACCAGCTTTGGCATTGTTATAGCCTACCTTCAATGGAAACAGGGAGTGCTATACCAGGGCAATACCACCGATATTGTTACCACTCTTAAATCCACCCAAAGCTTTCACGGCCAGATCTACACCAACTCCCATTAAACTAGAAAATTTACAGAAATAAGACATTGTAGATATTTTCAGGACAAGAGTTTGATCTCTCCTCTTGTAATATGAGTAGAGGAACACTTGTCCCCAGTTGCAAACTGAGGAATGATCGAAATAAATTTTTTTACATTATTTCATGGTCCTTAATGGAATCCCTAAGGAAATTGGAAAGCAAAAAAGGAATGATTTGAATCACAATAAAAAAATTATTAAGATAATGCAGAAGGGAAAAATAGATTAATTCCAAAATTCTGATCTTATACAGATCTGCACAAGACAGTCAAAAGAATCCTAGAATTCAAAAGAAATGATTTGCAAACCAGCCAAGTAAAACTAAACGGATTTTTATCCTTCAAAGTGTTGAAGTCACTTGCCTTCATGAGCAAGACACTTGGGCAGTGAGTTGTCCTTTTTAATGAAGACTTCATGAGGAAGGCTTTGATCGTCCAGGCTCATTTGAGGACGTCTTTTTTTCTGGGTAGTATTTCGTGATTGATTGATGGGTATGTGAGGAATTCATACCAGTTGGTGCCTTTTTCAGTACAACTTTTTGTTTGATAGTTTGCTCTTCAATTCAGATGCAAAAAAAGGTTAGAAATCGGCATTTTGAACAAGCTTCAGGCAATCTTAGCAGTTTCCTGTTGGTATTGGTTGGAGAAAGGGGTTTTTCTCATAATTTAGCAAGCTGAAAGTACTTCCGACTCGATCATCTCCATGCTTTCAAATGAAGGAATACTAGTCGAAGACATAGACTCATGGTCTTGATCTAGTCGCAATCCTTTGGGGAGCATATCGAAGTTTTCTTTTTCATAAAAGTACAGATCAGTTTCTTGTAAACATATTATCGTCCCTTCATGGAATTCACACCGGACCTGAAAACTGTGCTCGGAAAGTGGTAGCCAAAAAACATAGGGTGATTTCATATTTTTCATGAAATGGTTGTCGTTGTCATCATCATCATCATCTAAGCCTTTGTCCAAACCAGTTGGGGTTGGCTACATCTGTGTTACATGGACTCAGTATGAGTGTCCGAGTTGGATACGTGTCCAAGCGTCAGATTCGTCTATTTCTCAAAACCCAAGACACGGGGACACGGCAAAATGTTCCTATCTATTCTTGTATTTTACTTATTCCTTAGTCTACGTGATGTTTTAAGTTACGTAAATCGTTTCAATTTAAACTGAGATGATCTCAAAGCAATAACGAACTAAAATAAATACTATAACAGTGTTCTTAGTGGCATATCCTATGGGATGTGTCGGACACATATCCCATACCCATGCCAAGTGTCGAGTGTCCGACATGGTACTTCACGCATTTGGAAGAGTCCATGTAACACAGGGCTACATGAATCCTTTTTTTCCATTCCCCTGTCAAAGCACATATACATGACGAATTCCTATCAATCAAGTCTTTTCTTGATACTTCTCCCTAAGTTATCCTCGGAGCAATGTTCCTTCATCTCTTCTCAATTGGCGCCACCCCGAGTGTGTTGCTGATATCTTCATTTCTATCCTATACCACCTTGTGTGGCTGCACATTAACCCAAGCATTGGCATCAGCTGCATTCTTCTTATGTCTATGGCTTTATGCCCAGCATTTTGAACGATACAACATTGCTGGCCTCACTGTCGTCTTACAAAAATTTCCCTACACAACACCCCAAAATCAAACCTCCACTTTAGCAAACTTGCTCTTTGTCCTATGGGAACATCTCTTCAATCTCTTTCTCATTATGCATTAATGCGTAAGTATATCTTTCTTAGGTACTTCTTCTCATTCGTACTCGCTTCCTCCCCGCACCTCTTCCTAGTGACTAAAATTGCATTCCAAGTAGTCTTAGTCCTTTTTAACCTAAAACCTTTGTATTACTTCTCCATAACTTCTTAACACGTAGTTCTGCTGTATTCTCAGCGAGTAAAACTATGTCATCTGCAAATACTATACACCATGGCACCTCATGTTGAATATTTCTAGTAAGCTCATCCACAATCAAAGTAAAAAGATTTGGGCTTAAAACTGACTGTTGGTGAAGTCCAATTGTAATTGGAAACTGGCTAATCTCTCTGTTGTCCGCATACCAGTAGTCGCTTTGTCATAATATCCTTAATCACATCAACATACTTTGCATGCACTCCTTACTTCTCTAGAGCCCAGCATACAAATTTTCTTGATTGGATACAAATTCAAAGAAAACCTATCAAAAAATAGCGAACGGTTTTGCCAAAAACAATGTAGTGATACAAAGATGCCCACACATCTTGTTATATGATTCAACTGTATGATTTAAGTAGATAATTTAAGTTGCTATTTTTCTCAAGAGTCTCATACATAATCATAGTGTACACTGTACTAATTTCTATCATATAAAATTTTTCTATGATCCTTGTCTTAGTTTGCATTTATGGCCCTTTGATGGCTACTTATGTAGAGGTAAATCACATCAAATGTTATTATGAAGTAATTGTGGACAATTTTGATGTACTGGATGCACTTTCATTAGAGTCCGCGGGATGGGGACCATTTGATCTGTTGCTACATGAAAGTGTTTTTCCCCTGGGTCATTAGTTGCAGGATTCTTCGATACTAGTGATGCTCCAACCTTGGAACCTCGCATCATAACCTGCTCCTACCCCAAACCCACCTTACTTTTGATGCTCTCCACTCCGGAACCTTGCACCTGCTCACACTTCGTGCAACTAAGGGTCATTAATGCATCTGATCAGTCGTCGGGTTAGACCTATCCAGATGTTCTTGTATTGGCTCTTTCAATACCTTGATTGTACAGGTGATGTCCCGGTGACTGGGCCCTTGAGTGAATTCGTTTCATTATTGTATGCAAAGCTATGGATGCTTTTAGTGGGGACTTTTAGTCACACTGTGCTACAGTAGCTCTCTTAGTGGTTAATGAAGGCCTGGAGTAACACCATCTGGTCAGTCCGTCTGATATTCCAATGGGAAGTGACAATGGGTGCAAGGGCGCTACCTAATCTTAGCCTATTGATCATTTCTTCGGTTAACTGCAACAAGAAAGGCAATAAGTATTGTGCTCAGCAATGCGAAACAATTACAATCACATGTAGGCCTTAATTTACTTAATCAGGTGGCTCTGTTCATTCACTTCTTTCCTTGTAAAGTGTACGAAATTTTAGGTAACTCCGTACTTGGTTTCATGTCCTGATGTTCTATTTTGCATAGGGATGTCCTACTTTCTTATGTTACAAGGGGAGATGATGTCCAAGTTTTGGGTTCTTTAAGTATGTTGGCGACATTGTTGCAAACCAAAGGTACTATTGAATCTATCAGTTTCTTACACCTCTGCTTTTATTTGTTCTTCTTACTAACATGAATCTGCAGAGTTGAATGAATCAATGCTAGATGCTCTTGGACTTCTTCCTGAACGCAAACAACATAAGAAACTCTTGCTGGTATGTCAACTAATGACTATATCCTTCCTAAAGATTTTATCGCGACCCTCGTCCTTTTATTTTCCATCTCTTTTAAGGCACGGCTTGCTGTAACTTGGATTGCGTGTTCCCTATTCTTCAAATTTATCTTAGGCTTGATTGCTGGGTGTGTTAGCTGATTAGGGCCTGCCACGTGCACCTATTCTTGTCATAAGCACATTATATTGCAGTTAAAAGTCTGCGAATTTCTTAATTTTTTTAATTATCTCTGTTACTTGAGTCAATGTCTGGTAAAATTTGAAATGGTGCCCACCCGTTAAAGTTTTCTTGCCATGGTGTATCAAAGATATCATCTGTTGCTATTGCTTCCTTAGTATCTCTGTTGAGAAAGGTCTACCAAAACTCTCTCTTTGTAGTTTCGTAATGTTATCAAAACCATATGCGCCACTTACTTCATCGATATTTTTGTGCTTTTTCGAAGCCAAGATATCCAAAGTAGTCCAAATAATCTTTATGGTGCCCCACATGCTTGAGCTCTGTCTGCATATATCGCACTTATAAGTGTTGTCTTACTGGAATTTCATTCGACTCTGGCATGGATACCTTAGAAGAAAAGGTTCAAGGATGTTGAAATTTCACTAGAAAGGGTTCAAAGTAAATTTACTATAGGGATATTGCAAGTAATCGAGAGTGTACTGAGCTCTTAGGTTTGGGATGTTAGGAACCACAAATTTCTGCAACAGTTAGAAAACCGAAAATTAAAAGAGAAGATAAAGAAGGGATGTAGAGTAAAAGAGTTACTATATATGAAGCACAGACATGGTGCGGATACGATACAGGTATGGATACGCGGATATGACATTTTTAAAAATTTTAGGATACTGGTGCGGCTGGGATACCACACACACACACACACACACACATGGAGCTCATTTGTTTACTGCGCAGGCAACTTGGGTTAAGTTGTCCACGCGATCTGGCCATTCATACGTGATCTGTGGGTCCAGATATTTTTTTTTACTTTTTTCTAAGTACGTCCGTTACATAATGTAGCAAATGATTTTTTGACAAAAATACCCCTCTACCTCTACCTCTGTCCTGTTGTCTTTTTCTGTGTTTCCTCTGATCCCTCTGTGTATGATGTTCTTGAGGTTCTCTTTCTCTCTCGCTACCACCGCCCATGAGACTAAGCATCGACATAAGTCCATAAGCATCATATAGTAGAGAGGGAAATCCCAGATCTGACGAAGCATCGCTAGGTTCCCAGATCCCACAAGTCCAGACCAAGCATCCCCGAGGTTCTCAGATTTGACGAAGAACAAATCCCATAATTAAATCCAATTGCTCCTTCTACTTCCATTTTTTTCTTTGATTTTCATTATTCTTGTCTTTGTTATCAAAGGGAAAACTGGGTGGGTTTTTATTGGTTTGAGTGCGAGACCGGAGGCAACGGCTTGAACGGTGGTGGTTGTGGGAGCCGGCTGTTTGGCTGGTGGTGAATGGGGGCGTGGGCAATTTGGATCGTGGTGACAGGATGATGGCGGTTGAAAATGGTGGGTGGGAAGTAACGGTTTGAATGGTCGTGGCTAGGGCAACAACAATTTTAATGGTGGTGGCAGGGCTGCGGCGGTTGAAAAATGGTGGGTGGGAAGTAACGGTTTGAATGGTCGTGGTTGGGGCAACAACAATTTTAATGGTGGTGGAAAGGTGACGGCGGTTGAAAAATGGGTGGGTGGGAAGTAACTGTTTGAATGGTCGTGGTTGGGACAACAACAATTTTAATGGTGGTGGTTAGAGGCGACAGTAGTTTGGATGGTAGTGGTTAGGGGCAGTTTTGATGGTGGCGGCGGCAATTTAGGTGGTGGTGATCGGTGACGTTAGTTTTGGGTATAGTACTGCACAAATGTCTTCATCTTTTTCAGTATCTAGAACTTTTGTTTTGATTCGTGTTGGTGCTTGTTAAATGGATGCTTTGGTTGATTCTTGGTCGTGTTTGTTAACTGGTTGCTTGGTTGAGGGAGAAACCAAAAGAACATCTGCTTGCTTGTCTGGAAACTGAATAAGATACGACCGACTAGGAACATCGTGATAATGGTTTGATCGCGGGAGAAGAAGAAAATCAGCAGCAGTTAGAGCAAGGACAGAGATTTAAGGATGGGTTCTTGGTGGAGAGAGGCACTGCCATTTCATAGCCCCATCATTTGCTACATTATGTAGCGGATGGCAAGCTCGAGGTTGAGGGGTATTTTTGTCAAAAATGTACTACATTATGTAGCGGACGTACTTAAGGAAAAAACATAAAAAAAGATCTGGACCATCCACAAATCGAGTATGGACGGCCAGATTGCGCAGACAACTTAACCTAAGTTGCCCGCACGGTCAACGGATTAGCTCCCTAATATTGAATTTCTAAACAATTTGGATCTTAAAAAAATGCATAAAAAAGTGCAGTTTAATTCAACCATTCAACAGTAGTACAATGTCACTAAATACATAATAATTACCACCAAATAGATCATATTCATAATAAAAGTGGCAGTATAGCATCAAAGTTCCAATTAGTGTTATTAAAGGCGCAGGCGCACGTAAGGCGCAAAAGGTCTCTGGAGCCTAGGCGCAGGCCCGCGCCTTTTCGAAGCAAGGCGCAATATTAAAATAAATAAAAATAAATAAATAATAGTGCATTAAAAAATAAAATTACGTAAAAAAAATTTAAGATCCATTATATGAACCATCAACCATGAATCATCCAACATAACAAACTGAAGATCCATACAATTTACTTCTCAAACAAAAAGAAGCACCAACGAACTCAAGTCTTGGTTGTGTAAGGTAAATAATCAAGTAAATCCTCTAGGACCTCCACTTAGAAGAACCATGAATCAACCAACATCCTTCTAGTAGCATTGCATTTTCGCAGCTGGTTCTTTTTTGTGATATAGGCCTAAAAATATAGAGATTCTTTTGCTGTGTATTATTTTGGAGGCTGATTTTATATTCAGTAAACAACAACATACTAAATTGGAGGAGTGGAGGCGTAGATATACACTTAAGCAAGAGAGAGAGAGAGAGAGAGAGAGAGAGAGAGAGAGAGAAACCAGTGGGCTGAAGACTTGGAGTGGAGAAGCGACGAAGACGGCGTTGGCGTTGGCAATGGCAACTGTAGCAGTGGCAACTGTAGCAGCGGCAGCAGCGACTGGACTCTGGAGTGGTCCCTGTTTCTTCTTGAGCTGCAGCTGGGGCTGCTACAACGGCGTTGGCGTCGGCAACTGGAGTGGCGGCAGCAGCGACTAAACTCTGGAGTGGCCGGCGGCGACTGGAGTAAGGCACAGGATCGGGATTCGGGAATGATGGGTTGAGTCGTTGAGATTGAGAATTCGGGAATGATGGGTTGATTTGTGAATCATGAAATTGGGTTTCTGATTTGGGGATTTTAGAATTAGGTTTACTGAAAGAAAAAAAATGAAAGAAACAGAAACAAATGGAAGAGAATGGACGGTCCCCATAAAACCATGAACGGCTGAATGATCCTGTGCCTTAGTGTGCGCCTCCCCCATCGCCTAGCGCCTTGCGCCTTGCCACCCAGGCGCATAAGGCGCGTGCCTTATCCAACGCGCTCCGCCTAGGCCTAGGCAAGGCGCATGTGGTGCGCCTGGGCGTGCCTAGGCGCGCTTTTTATAACACTGGTTCCAACTATCTAAAAGCAAACCAAAATTGGTTCCAATATTCCACATTCTTTAACCAGGAATAAGACATAATATTGAACCATCCTGAACCACTGCCTTTTGACACGTTAAACCATAAACACTATTTATATGGTTCCAATTTATTGAGAAAAGATTTTCGACTTTCTACCAAAATTGGTTCGAATTTCCAATTGACAATCCTTGCTAAGTCACAAAAGGTAGCAAAGAGAGATTTGAAGACAGAAGAGAGGAAGGCAAAACTTTAATTGGAGAAATGCTGCCGAAAGTGACTAGACGTCTTCTTAGTTGATTGTTGATGGTCGCGGGTGGTTGCTTGTGGTCGCGGGTGGTCGCTTGTGGTCGCCAATGGTCGCAGGTGGTTGCGAAGAGGCTACCGCTGGTCTCTCTATCTCTCCCTCGCAGACTCCTAATTCGATCTACCCGAATAGGTTAGTACAAAGTTTTTAACCCATGAGTTGGATCCGCACCCGAACCGTACCCTATCCGCACCCGAAATTTAGAAAATAAAGAAAATAAAAGGAAAAGAAAAGAATGGATCCGCACCCAACACTCACCCAACCCGCACCCATCCCACGCCCGCACCTAGGGGTGAGTACGGTTCGGTTTAGGGGTCAAACTGCAAACCGAACCGTTACCCCTCATTTTGAAAATTTCTGAACCGAACCAAACCAAACACCATCGTTTGGACGGTTTGGGTTGGGTTGCACCCACTTAAAGACGTTTGTTCCTTTGCAAACTCCTACTGGATCTAACAATGATTAAAAATTGAAGTTATATGTTTTCTAAATTGCATATAATCTTATTACATTCTATATATAAGTGCTCCTTGATGTACGAGTAAATATCGAATAGTTATTGGTCATGAAAATTTTGTGGTATAAGTGTTATTATTATTTCCTTTTCTTTTAACTTTTATAAGATTTGTATATATGGATTTGCTTACTATCATATATGTGAAATTGTCAATGAAAGTTATTGAAAGTAAAGTAACATATGATAGGTCGGTTCGGTTCGGTTTTGAATCGGTTTAGAAAATGTGAACGGTGAACCAAACCAAACCAAACCAAACAAGGTCGGTTTAAGAAATGTGAAACCAAGCCATTAAAATCTTTGGACGGTTCAGATTGGATTGGTTCGGTTTGAGCGGTTTGAATCGGTTTGAACGGTTTGGTGTTCACCCCTGATGCGTACCCAACCGCTGCACTTCCCCCCTTTTGAAGCGCCCGTGCTCCATACGTTACTATGATAGTGTTATCAATCGGTAGGTTTGGTCATATATACAGTAGTGGATCCATTCCCTAACAGTTTTGATCTCTTAGAGCAAATGGTAACTTAACATGGTGTCAAAGATTTCGTTGTGTGAGGTTTTGGGTTTGATTCGGCATGATTTCATCTCCTTTTTATTACACAATTTACACCCCGTTTATGTGTGCACTTGGTGGTGGACTGGTGGTCAATTTTGTTTGTTTTACATTGGTTCTCTCCACAATTGCTGCATGATGTTAAGCATAATGTACATTGTTAGGCCCATTCTAACAACTTAATTTTTTAGAGCAGATGATAAGTTAATTAGGAGGAATATTGGTAACTTCGGTATCATCCTGGGTAGGGGTAAACATTTTAGATTATTTACGAGGTAGAATCAGAAGCAAGCATGCTTGAAGCTGTTGTCTTCATATTTCCTTTATCTTTACAACCTATACTTGCTCTTCGTCTAAAATGGATACATTGACTAAACTACCATCAGCTAGTCGACATTCCCATTGAGTTGGTAAACATTTGTTGACTAGATTGCTTTATTGTATTTTAACTACTAAAAATATGCCTTACTTGAGTTTGGGGTTTCTCTGTGGTACTTTCTGTGTGCATGGATTTGCCCCTTCTAGTCGGTTCTTTCTTCTGATATGCATATGCTTATATTTATATAAGAAAAAAATAGGAGCACATCGGTAAAGTCAAGAAGTACTTCCAGCTTGTTGTAGATTGCAATACTCTTTTCAAAGGGAAATTATAAAGTATGGTGGTGAGGGCAGGTAAAGGTAACTGGGAAAAAATGCACAGAGAGTATGAGCGTATCTGAAATGCAAATGCTTAAGGAATGAGCAGAGAGCAAGAGACTAGAGGATAGAATAAGAAATGAGGATATTGGCAAGGGCTGCAGGTAGCATCACTTAAGATGGTTTTAGGACATACAGACGCAAGAAAGAGCAAGGTTGCTAGAATTACATCAAAGATGTTGATGAAGAGACTGGAAGAGAAGGATTCATGTAGCCCAACTAGTATTTGGCAGAGGCTTAGTTGAGTTGAGTTGTAGTCCATGTGGAAGTTGCGTATGAAGTAGTTATGATCTTAGTGCTCTAATTTGCCTGATTAGGGTGGCAGATTGCACCCAAATTGCGACATATTGATTTGAGGGTGAAATTCATAGTAGCACAAAAAGGCCTGTTGCAATAAGGTTAGAAGGTTCAACGGTTCATCATTTGCGAAGAGTGTGTTTGACGTGGTTTTTTTTTCCAGTTTTTTTTTCAGTTTTGGAAATTGGAAAAAAAAAGTGCGTTTGGTAACCATTTTTTTTTTTCCTTCTCCAATTTAAAAAACCAGTTTTTTAAATTGAAGAGTAAAAAAAAAAACTCCAGAAACACCACCACCACCCTCCCACCGCCGGCAGCCACCTCCGGCCGCCGGCAGCCACCAGCCACCGCCGGCCACCACCACCGTCGACCACCGCCACCGCAAACCACCCAAAAAAAAAAGTCAAAATAAAAAGGGTTACCAAAAACCAAAAAAAAACTCAAAAAAAAAAGGGTTATCAAACACCCACTTGTTTTTGTAAAAAAAAAAAAAATAAGCTGCTTTTTAAAAACTGCTCTTTAAAATCTGAAAACCAAATTTTTTTTTTGTCAAACCAACCCTAAGAGTACTGTCGATGTCAAACCAATATTAAAGGACTAAACTAGTACATACATGATCATTTACATATCTATTTTAAAATCCCTTAACAGGTATGCATTACATTTTTATATCATAGGTCTATATATATACTAATATTTATGTGCAGATGCTTGAAGATTATTCATTATCAGATCTTATGTTTTAAACCGTCTATATATTTGTTCTCTCTCTCTCTCTCTCTCTCTCTCTCTCTCTCTATTTATTAAGTTTACAACACTTTAGTTTTTTTTTTAAATTTACAATGTACCTAAGACTGCACAGGAAAGTAAATTCCGTGATGCTACTGGTACTCTAATGATCTCGCTAAATATCTGAGCTCTCGATGTACCTCAGGCTACATGGTGTTTTGAATTCTGTGACCCTAGCAGCTACTTAAATTTTGTGCCCTTTTGTTTTACAATCGCAGCAAGCTTTGGTTGGTGAGGGCTCCGGCGAAGAGCAACTTTTTTCTGCAGAAAACAGCATGTCCAAAGATGGTGTCAGTGGTGAATTTGATTTCTATCTACAAAGATTAAAGGTGTGCCCTGCTTCTTACATGTATATACCAGGGGTCGTGTCATGAAGTTGAAACTACACATGAATGAAGTCGAGAAACTTGGTAATACGTATGAGAATGAGTAGGCTTAGTGTTACCGTGGTGGCCATAAAATAAAGAAGTTATGAATATACCCATTGGAGACATGCAAATTACTATTCAAATAATATAGATTAGATACAACATAACGTGATATGAAGTTTCTGCATGAAATGTTCATTAATTTCCTCTCCTTTATAATTGCGGTTGAACTTATCCAGTGTTCTAATAAGCAGTCGGCAAACATGCTAAAAATTGTGAGAAGCTGAAAAAACCATAAAGATCGCAAAGTGCATGTATGGAGTAGGCTAACAGTACCCATACACATCTTGAGAAGGAATACATGAGAAGTATGGCAACACCATATAAGCTTAAAATGGAGAGAGTAGGACTTGAATATCAATCATATGCTTCTACAGGAGAAAAGAAAAATAGTGGAAAAAGAAAACAAATGAGCAGTAAAACAAAAGTTTGAAAGTCACTGAAGTGTTAAGACCTTTGGTTGCTTCTAGGTTCAAGATAAATGAATAAGACATGCTCAGTACTACCTTCTGTAAACCATTAATTTGAGGTTCTTATGCATGTAAGTGGGTTTTGGGGTTCTATTTGCGGAAGTGGGTGAAGAATTCTTGGTCAAAGATGAAATAACTTTACGGGGTAATGACTTGAATGTCGATGAATATGGAGAACATTGTTTTGCAAATAACATGTTCTGTGAGAGATCAGAGGGACGTGGGTGAACACGGCTGTAGGAGTTTTACGTTTCCATGTTCTATATACCTGTTTGACTTAATATCCTTCTAATTGACTGTGAGAGATCAGAGGGACGTGGGTGAACACGGCTGTAGGAGTTTTACATTTTCCATGTTCTACATACCTGTTTGACTTAATATCGTTTTAATTAACTGGTATAATTAACGGGCTATATATGTGTGTCACATTTAGTAAACTTTGGCTTTCCCCCAAGGGCAACTACTTCATTGAAAGAATATTACCAAAAGGAACCAGACTGATATCTTGTTAGATCTACCTAAGCATAAATTGCTGAAATTTTGCATTAATTCTGATGATTACACCTCTTAGAAGTAATTGCTGATTCTGAGCGGAACCTAATTGCAGGAGTAGTTGAAAGAGATAATTAGAGACGGTAGATTTGCTAAATTTTATGTCTCGTGTCAAAGTTTTACATTTTTCTACCCTGTCACGGTGAATTTGTTGTATTGTGTATCGGAAGATACGTGTCGCGACCGTTATCTTAATATATGGATTAGCCTAGATACATGTGCTGGTTGATATCTTTATATGTTTGCATTGTATCACGTTGTAACACATATCTCGTGTATGGTAAGATAATTACGACTATGATATGACCTTTCCCACACTCCTAGGGTTAAATGGAAAGTTTTCTTCTTATTCTATTTTCTATATCATTTTCGAGCTTCGTTACTGCAAGTGTCCTTATTTAAGCTGCCACAAAGTTCCTCAAGTAGAGAGGGCTTTCTATGATTTTCATGATAAAAACTTCTAATTTTACTCCTTAGCTGATTAACAAAATAATTCTGTTTGCACATGACCGAAATTTGTTTTGGATGATGTGTTTTTGAAGTGGGATGGCTAAAATACTTACGAGTACTGTATCAGTCTGCCTCTAAAAAATGGTACATACTGATGCAGGTGGAGTTCTACTATGATACCAGACATTATCTTAACTCTAAAATTCTGACAGACATATTGGATCCCATATTGTAATTGTATATTGAACTTGTAATATATATCATAAAAGTTCGTGAAAAGACAACTTACCTCGAGTTTGCCCATGTAACTATACTTTGTTTATGACAAGAAGTTCTCTTTTTTCTCTTGCGTGCCCTAGGTCTCTTTCTGCCTTTTCCTCTTCTCCCTCTTCCCATTCCTGTTTCCAATTAGACCTTCACCTACTCCACCATTTGTTTCTTGTGTGACCCCATCGTCGGTGATTCTGTGGTGCTGGTCCCACGATGTGCGTAATAAGAGAGCAGCAAAATCATCGCAAGTCACTGACAATCAGTGATCTTGTGGGTGTAGGGTCCAAGAATTTGCTGCTTTGCTGCTTTCTCTCAAAGGATCTGAGTTTAAGTGGGACACAAATGATTGAGAGTTGAGATTGAGAATGAGGTCCTGCTTGAGATGCAATTTGATAGAGTTGACAATATTGAGTTTTAATAGATGGGGACTTTAAGTTCAGTCACTGAATTTGCTAAATGACCCATAGAACTCTTCTTTTCACACCCCGGTACCAGCCGGTATGACCTATTTTAACTTGTATGGAATAATAGGCCTTTTGTGCCCGTGAAGCCTGGGGGGAAGAGTTATTGAGGACCTGCTGCCATCATAGTTGTATGATGTTTTCTTTTTCACTGCATGCATGTTATGCTTTTCTGGGTTACACAACTATTGGGCTGTTATATATGCTAGTAATTAGTATCTTATGACGTCATCTATTGTTATTAACCTTGAAAGTGGTAAACCTTGATTTACATTAATGATTGACACTTCATGGTGTTGCGGGAATTTTTTGGAAACCATGAGCATTCTGTTAAGTACTACGTGTACAAGCTTAATATCTCATCGTAAACTAGTGATGCCGGAAACTTGAACTTGCAACTTTATTCTGTATAATTACAGTACATTCTTCTTAATAACATATGGGTCCTCTTAGTTTGATCTTCTTTTTAGCAGGATCAGTATGGAGTTTCATGTTCATGCCCACAAATTGCAGAAAGTCCTCGGCTACATAGATTTCAAGTACTCTCCTGTTCCGCCCCTTTAAGTGGGTTTTTTAGTGGTTAACGTCTTTCACTCTGCTTGCCCTTCTCTTTCTTTATATGTGTACATCTTTGTGGATTTTGAGTAAAACCTTAGATGTAATCTTTTAAAGAAAAGGTTTTCTCAAGAGGAACACTTCTCATCTGCTCACACGTTCCCCCAAAGACAAAATTTGAGTAATACAAATAACTGGAGAATTGCACAGTTTCACTCTGCGGTGGAGAGAAAAAGAAACCATCAAGCAAAAGAAAAAGTCCACTGGCAATTGGAAGTACAAAGATAATGGACAAGGGGCAAAGATTAGTGCAACTTATGTATCCCAACAATGTGCTGTAATTTTCTCATGGATTAATAGTTACAGATTCACATACTGGAGTCTGTTCACTTTGGGTATATAAGTGAAGGACCTCCGAGGTTTTTCTTAATTGCGAAGGCACACCCTCTGAAAATGAGGGGGTGCCTTCATATTTGAGGCATACCTTAGGAGAGCTCAGTGTAATATTGCCTTTGGTTTGGTTTTAGGGAGGATTTGGATATTCGATGTTGATGATTCTTTGTGTCTTCCTGTCTTATAACACAAGATGTCTTCAAATCAATCTTGGTATGTGTTCCATATGCTTTGCGCCTTTGATATATGTTTGTGCTTTGCAGTTTCCCGTTGTGCTTTGCGCATTAGCTCCTTGATCATTTTACATAATTTTTCTCTGCACGTGGTCAATCCTTGTTTTGGGCTTCACACTTACAAACTCTATTCTCATAATTTATCTCTTGTTACATTTGGGCTTCGCGCTTACAAACTCTATTTTTCTTAACGAATCTGCTTGAGTCTCCGTGTTCGTCCTGGTGAATATCAGAATGGTAACTGAATATCATTGTTGTTTTTAGGTACTCGATGCATTGGTTAGTCTTTTCTGCAGGTCAAATATCTCAGCAGAAACATTGTGGGATGGTGGTTGGCTTTTGCGACAGTTGCTTCCTTATAGCAAGGCAGAGTTTAACAGCAATCACCTCAAATTACTCAAAGTAAGTTAAGTGTTTAAAGAAACTGAAGGTGCTGAACTTGATAATGTATTTTCTGTTTAATGTGTGATGCCTTTTTTCTAGGAACTAATTTGAGTCTAATTTTTAGCGGTCTACTTGCTTGGATTGTACGAGAATCCTCTGATCAGAGACTATACAGTTGTTGACATGTGAGCTATGGTGAATTCTCAGAGTATCCCATAAATGGCCTCAATTTCGTGTGGTATACCCTGGAAAACAAGTAGAAATTAACGTGTTTTAGTACAAAGCTCCCAATCTTGGTAGGTGTAAGAATTTGGATAACAACTAGTTTTAGGTCATTGCTTCAGATGTTTAAGTTTAGTACAACGGGCATGCTGGATGAACAACAAGATTGTAAGAAAGAGAAATATTCTACTCTATGACACTCTCTCCTGTCTTTCCTCACAGATCTGCGCTTCAGCCCCTCGATGACAGTCTTGCGCTGCAGCGATGGGGGTTGGGGGTGTCTCCCTCTGAGGGTGTTCTTCCTCTGCCTCAGTAGCAAATCTAGGTCTCCTCCTTTTGGTTGAGCTCTTCTCTTTTCATCTACGACCCTTTCTGTTATATCTGTGGTTTTTCCTTTCAGGCTGTCGACATCAGTTGTGATTACTGGTGCAGGTGGGGGTACCCTGATGGTGTTGGAGGTGTAGAACTCGATCTCTCTTCACTGGCCTGTTTGACTGGATTGGCCTTCAGTTTCTTCCACTTTCCTATTCGGTTCACTAACAAAAACTGCAGCTCGTTACAATTGGTATCCAGAGCATGCAATGATCCATTGCTGTTGTGTTTGAGGTCAAATACTGAGTCAAATGACAAATGTTATATACTTAAACCATGTAATGAAAAATGGGGTTGTAAAATTGATCCTTAGCTTTCCATTGTGACTTTGAAGTGAGCGATTTTGTGTTAATGACCATAGGAAAGCATCAGTACTGGGCATGGCTCTTGGTCACCCAAATCTGTCTCCCAGCTTTGCTCTCATTGGCAAAAAGAGAAAACATCCCCCTTGATTGCCTGCCATCACAGGTTCTTGGTTAAACCAGGCAAATTGGCCATTGGTTTCTTCTTAAGTTTAATCACCAGGAATGCCACTTAGTGCTGTGGTGTAATCCATTGGGAGTGGTGGTTGCAGCGGCAGATGTATGGTTTTCGCAGCGCCAGAGGTGGATGCGGTTCGCTGGTGGGTTGGAAGTTGCGCATGTAGATGTTATGCACGTTGAGAGGGGTGCAGGTGTTGGGGGGCACGTGGGATTATCTTTTCGGCAGTTGGTAGGTGGAAGCTTTAGTATCTGGCGCTTCTCTTCTGTTGCTCTAAATTGATAAGTCTGCTAGGGTGTTGCTAGCTTGGATTTGGCTCATCTTTTGCCTTAGAGTTGGGTTGCAGATTCTTTTTCTTTTTTCTTTTGGCATTGGATAGGGATGTCTTTGTGTCTAATTACGGTAGTCACTGGTGCCGGGGATTCTTAAGGCATACGAGGTTGCCCTCTATATTACAGAGCAGATTTGATGATATGGAAAGGCTGGACAGTGTATATTATCTGAGATTGTTTTATGTACTCTTTTTGAGAAGTATGTGCCGTTGTTTTCCGTGGCAGAGCATGCCATATTCATTCATGCCTTTGAAATGTGGCTATTTTGCTTCATTGGAGACTCAAGGGATGATTGTCACATGTGAAAGTCTACAGAGAAGGAAGAGAGAAGAGGGTGTTTTTTTGGGGGGGTGAGCTGATGTTTTTATTTAAATTAAGTAAGGAGAGCATCTGTCTGGACTCTCTGGAATCACTGAGCATACTAGATAGGTTTTTTTTATTTTTTTTATGCTAATATATATTTAGTTCCTTGTTACCTGCTGTCGGTTAATCTATGTTAGATGGACTCGGTACAAATGTCTGGGTCGGACATGCGTCCAGATGCGGGGTTCGTCATTCATTTACTTTTGCTTTATGGAATGGAAACTTTTATGATTAGTAATATATGTTTTGTTTCATACATAGGATTCGTATAAGAACTGCAGTACTCGTCTTCTTAAAGAGACAAGAGGAACATGGTCTGATCTACTTATAACAGTCCTTTGGGATGAGTGGAGAAAGTGCAAAAGAGGTAATAATTTTGTTACAATTTAAGTGATGAGTTTTTTTTTTTTTTTGGGTTTTGGTTTTGATGGCAAGCTTCTGCTTGTAGTAATTGAGGCTTCATCCCCTCGGAAGGAGACCAAGTGCATACTTTTTCAGCCACACAGGTCCTCTTTGGAAGGTGCGACAACTTCAATGAATTGATTTTGTTTGAGAAGTGTGCATAGGCGCGGCATCCACCCGCAGACAGACGTGTGTGTGTATTTTTCCTCTTTAACGCCAATGTGTTCAAATTTTTGTTCGTTATCCTGACAGAAGTCGCTTCTGGCGAATCATCTCTCGCTGCTGGTGAAAGGATGTACGAGTTGGTAAAGGTTGTTCCAGAAACCAATTCTTAGAAACAATCTAGTTTATACTGGCTAAATCAAATCTTGATTTTGGGTGCAAGCTTTGGCTTTAGTCTTACGACAAGAATGCATTGTCTGATGAGACACCTTTCAATATCCATTTATTTTCTTCTAATCTTTATCCTTCCTTCCATTTTTAGGTGTTTGTACTTCTATATCAACTCCAAAAATTTTCACTTGGTAGAGCTTTGACAGATCAGCCTCCTACTCACCCTCCAATTGATGCCCCTGAAAATTCTCGAACAAGAATTGCTGGCATTGATAATTTGGGTCCAAAACCAAGCGTCGAGTTAAATCTTGGTTAGTGATAACTCCTGCAAACATATGTAACTTTTTGGAACCAACCAAGGTTTTTGGTTTCCTTTTCCTCATCGTTAATTTACCCGTATGCACACTTATTTAAAATTGCATGTGTTTTGTGTTTGTGCATATATTGTGTATGCATGGCAAGTCGTTATAATCGTACATGCATATAGAAGAAGATATGCACTCTGGGATCGATTAAAGAAGGTATTTTGAACTAGCAAGTGTGGTGCCATAAAGTTTGTAACAGAAGATACTAGGCAACCACGGGGGTTGAGAGTTGGTGGGGAGGGCGTGGTTGTGACTCTTGAGCACCTATTGCATTGTGACAATAGATATAGGTGAAGTAGTGGGTATCAGCTAGTTCAGCTGGTAAAGTCTCTTGGTGCCCCGGTGCCAAGAGCGGCACCAAGAGACTTTACCAGCTGAACTAGCTGACACCCATTATTTCACGGTCTCTTGGTGCCTTACAGGGTGGATTAGGGAGCTAGAGGATTGTCTAGGACAGGCCTAATTGGACTCCGGTTGACCCAAAAAAAATAAAATGGTACAAGTAAAATAAAAAGTGATGCAAAGGAGTTGTGATATGTTCACGCAGTATTGCGCCTTGCTCAACTCTGCACCAGTAGTCCGTCGGTGAAGACTAAAACGTAATATAAAGCATTGAGTGTAGAGTGTCCCGTTCCACTTCAAGTCTTCGAAATCCTTTGCGAAAGGTGATCCAACATTTTGGCAAGGAACTTAACACAAAAATTTCTTTTTCTGGTAAAGGGTCGAAGAGCTTAATTAATTGAAGGGGATAATGCAAGGAACTATAACTATTTTTTGGGTCCCAGGGCTAGAGAATGGATAACAGCGCATAGCTTCATTATCCCAACCCTTAGTCCTTAATAGAATCCAATTGAAGTCTCTTCAGAAGAACAGTAAAGCCACAAAAAGCCACTGAAACAACACCCCACCCCCATTATTGGTTTTTACGTCTTCCACCCGACACTAATATAAACAGGACCGCAAGAGGCTGCACGTTTGTGAGTTAATCCACCCCTGTTTTGCAACCTCAGCAGCACCATCTCGTCAGGCCCAGCATCCTGCCTTGGGCACCCCAGAGCACGATTCAGACCGTCTCACTAAACTGAAATCAAGAGTTAACATCCTGAAAGAGAACAAAAACTTGAACAAGGGTTGGACCAAATGCAGAAACTGTGTAGCAGCAACTACCACTTCTAAATTGTTTACCAGAGTGTGACTTCCTTACAACGTGGATAATATCAGCAAAAAGTTTTAGTAAGACAATGGCTTTTTCCTAGCGATGGCAATTCCCTCTCTTAATGGAAATTCAAGTGCTGGTGTAGAGAAGTGATATTGACAAATTGTTGCTATAAATCTTTAGATGAAGTACCCCTCAAGTTCACTCTTTTGGCTCACTTTTAGATCAAGTGTAGAGCCTTCAGAGAATAGTTGGTATAGATGTTCTAAAAGTACTAGTTGTGTCGAAATATGGTGTGTTTCGAGTTAAATCAGTACATTACTGCTTGGGAAACTAGTATACTAGTCTTTTAACCATTCACATCATCTCATAACCGTACTAATGTTACGATAAGCGTTATGCTGCTCATAATAACTGTGGAGCCACTTAGGGTTGCTAGTCAGGTACTAGAATGGTATCGCATGCCACGGTGCCTTAGCATTTTGGCCTCTGTTGTAGATCAGTCATAATTCCCTTGAGAAAGTAGAGTTCACGCGGCTATTTGTTCTCGAAATACGATTAAAGGATCTATGCAATGATACATTTTTACAGGAAGTTCCATATCGTGTTTGGACAACAAACTACCGGAGGTTTGTCCAACTCCGTGTCATATTCAGAAGCCATTGCTATGACTAATAATAAAATTTAAGATAAACTGTAAATCTTAAATCCTTAATTTTCAAAGTCTTCATAGATACTCCATTACATTTCATGTTGTGTTGATCATGTTTTGGCCCTGGTTGTCTGCGAATATAAAGCGAGAGGCACTTGTTATAACTTCACTAATGACCGAGTGGTTATCATCAAACCATCATGAAAGTTATTTGATTTGATCTTGCTTTGCTGGCTGGCACAATTATTATCCCAGTGCTTAGACCTTAGTCCTATATACAATCCAATTGAAGAATCTGCAGAAAAACAATAAAGCCATAAACAGCCACTAAAACAACCCCCCCCCCCCCCTCCCCCCATTATCAGCAAAACCTACCTCTCCCTCCCCGACACTGATATAAACAGGACCCAAGAGGCACTACGATCGTGAGTTAATCCACCCCTGTTTGACAACCCCAGCAGCACCATCTTGTCAGGCTCAGCACCCTACCTTAGGCACCCCAGAGCATGATTCAGACCCGGTCTCACTAAAATTAAATCTTGAACTAACCTCCCGTAAGAGAACAAAAACTTGAACAAGGGCAGGACAAAATGCCGCAACTGTGTAGCAGCAACTACCAATTCTAAATTGTTTACACGAGTGTGACTTGTTACAAGGTGGATAATATCAGCAAAAACTTTTAGAGAAGTGATATAGACACGTTGTTGCTATAAATCTTTGGAAGTAGCCTCAAGTTCACTTTTTGGCTTAGTTTTAGATCATGTGTAGAAAAGCCTTCAGAGATAGTTGGTATTGATGTTTTAAAAGTAGTCCTCGTGTCAAAATATGGTGTGTTTCGAGATAAATCAGTAGAATACTGCTCGGGGAACTGGTATACTAGTCCTTTAGCCATACACATCATCTCATAACCGTTCTTACGCTATGAGTTATGCCGCTTATAATAACCCTGGTGCTACTTAGGGAAAACTTCTTGCTAGTCAGTTACTAGAGTGGCATGGGATGCCACTGGTGCCTTTGCATTTTTGCCACTGTTTGTGAATCAGTCATAATTCCCTAAAGAAGTAGAGTTCATGCGACTATTTGTTCTAGAAATAGGATGAAAGGATATATGCAATGCTACATTTTAACAGGAAGTTCCATGTCGTGTTTTTGGATAACGAAGTACCGGAGATTTGTCCAAGTCCGTCTCGATTCGGAAGCCATTGCTATGACTAAGATAACAGTTTAAGATAAACAGCAAATCTTAACTCTTTAATTTTCTAAGTCTTCGTCTATGTACACATCAGTAGAATAACCCTGGTGCTACTAGTAGAATACTGCTTGGGGAACTGGTTTACTGGTCTTCTAGCCATACAGATCATCTCATAACTGTTCTAATGCTACAAGTTATGCCGCTCATAATAACCCTGGTGCTACTTAGGGAAAGCCTAGTGCTAGTCAATTACTAGAGCGGCATGGCATGCCACCGGGCCTTAGCTTTTTTGCCACTGTTCATAACTCAGTCACAATTCTCTCAAGAAAGTAGAGTTCATGGCTTCATGCGACTATTTGTTCTGGAAATAGGATGAAAGGATAAATGCAATACTACATTTTTACGGGAACTTGATGTCATGTTTTTGGACAACGAACTACCGGAGGTTTGTCCAAGTCCGTGCAGTATTCAGAAGCCATTGCTATGACTAAGATTACAATTTAATATAAACAGTAAATCTTAACTCCTTTAAATTTTCAGTCTCTTCATAGATACTCCATTGCATTTCATTATGCATTGATCATGTTTTGGTTTGTTTTTTGTGAACATAAAGAGAAATGCACTTGTTATAACTTTACTACTGAAGAGTGGTTATCATCAAACCATCATGATTATTTGATTTAATCTTGCTGTACTGGCTGGCACATTCAGTTGATGCAGTGCCCTGTAGAATTGCTTTCGAGAGGGGTAAAGAACGCCATTTTTGCTTTTTAGCAATCTCTATGGGTACCTCTGGGTGGATTGTACTCGCTGAAGAATTACCTCTGAAACCACATTATGGAGCTGTTCGTGTTGTTGCCCCTTTGGCCGGTTGTAAAGTAAGTATGGCTTTACATTCTGGTTTTCTTTTTGCTCTTGTTGTATGTCTTGCTTCATACGAAGGAAAAACAGCTTCCTACTTTCTGTACTTCCCTTGCCCTGGACGAATTTACATTTACCCTCCCTCCCCCACATTATGCGCCCATCTGTTGCGTCTTACATGAACTGTGCTACTAGGAAAATTGATTTACAAACACCTGTTTCCTTATCCGCCTTATTTTTCTCCTTCAGCCTAGAATAGATGATAAGCATCCAAGATGGTTGCATCTTCGAATACGTCCGTCGACTATCCCTTCCGTTGACGCCGCGCAAGGGAAAGCTAAAACAAAAGCTTTGGTTGATGGGAGATGGACACTGGCATTTAGGGATGAGGAATCTTGCAAGTCTGCTTTGTGCATGATTCTAGAGGAGGCTAATTTACAGGGCAATGAGGTGGAGAGAAGACTAAAACCCTTACTCGATCTTGAAAGAAACTTGTATTGTTCAGCCCCGGAGACCGAGGAGGCTTCCTCTTCAAGAACGACACCTTCCAATTCTTTTTGAGTTTTTCACTTCTAATTTGTTATTCCTCAATAATAGTTTGCTTCACACATGAGGTGGGAATATATTTGTCCATCCTCCTCGATCTGTATATAGACACAAGGCAACCCTAGGTACACAAGATGTAGATTAGTGCCATTTTTTGTATAGTAGGTTACCCTTTTCCCTAACTTGAGAGTATAATACCACCATTCTTTATTAGGTCAGCGTAGGTATTATCTTTCCCTGCGCTCTAATTTGTATGCTGTGTAACATCTCAACGAACACCTGTGCTGAGTTCAAAGTAACGTTGCAAGTTTTTGTGCACGCTTTTGTATCTCAGACGTTGGGTTGCCTTCAGCTTCTTTCCTTGTAGGCAGTTGATGATATGGTTTGAGACTTGATTTACTAATTTTAGACTTGCTAACAATATCACTTGCGTGCTTTCTTTTATTGTGTATTTGCCATCATCTGTAGAATAGACATGAACTGTCCTGCGATCAAAAGAAACTTCTACCAACTTTCCAAAATTGTCCTAGACAATGTAGTTGAATAATGACTACAGCAGATGGGCCTTCGGTTTCAGATTGGGATTATAGTCTGGTCCTGTACCAGTCATTTCAACTTGTTCTTGTGCGCTTGTTTTGTTAGCAATTGTCCTGTTGCACTATTCTGTTTTAGTAATGAAGTTCTTCAAGTTTCCCCGGTGAAAAAAAAAAAAAAATACCATGCTGGGCAACCCTAGGCCCATTTCCTCCTCCATTTTCTCTAGTTTGTGAGTTTTTTTAAGGAGAGAAAAGAAAAGAAAATGGAAGAAAGTTTGGGTCTCTTTTGTATCTAAATCTTTCCTTCCAAAAATGGAAAGAAACGGAGAGAAAGGAAACTTTCGTAAGTAATACTTTAATAAAGTATATATTACTTTTGAGATTATGATGACTCAATTTTTAATAACTTTTAAATTTTAAGGTATTTTATAAAAATCTATCATACCATTTATTACAAATAAACAGAAGATCAATTTGTGTTTTTTCAATAGTTAGTTTGTGTGTTTTCAATCTCAAAATAAACCCTAAAAGAAAAAAGAAAAAAAAACCTAGATCTAGACTCCAAACCATCTCCGATCCTAGGCCGCACCTCACAAACAAACCCGTCGGCAATTTGACTCTCACCCATCAACTAGTTTTCAATCTGGTAGCACCCCAAGGAGTCGACAGCTAAAACCCACAACCAGCGCCACCCTAACATCAGTGCCAGAAAGACAGAGGAAAGCCCATCGGACTGAAGGCAGACCATTGTGACGATGACGGAGTCTAACCCACTGAACCGACCAAGAGCCGCAAAGAAAACACCCTAACAAAAGCTATTCTAGTCTACCACGCCACCACCCACCGGAAAAACCGGCGATGGTGATGGTGTTTGTGAAAATTCTTGAAAATCCATCTTTATAATTTCTTTAGAAATGGATTACAAAGCACCAATATATAATGGTTGTCGATAAAGATAAAGATAATTAGAAAAATCAAAGACATGATTGCTGGGTAACCATATCTAATCAATTCCAGATATTGCCTTTGTCCTTGGTACTCCCACTCAAGTTGAAGCACGGGATTGCTTGGTTTCTTCACCTTGTACTTGATCCTCAACATTGCTTCCTGAAACTCAAAATCATCTTTTCCTTGAATGCCGCTGTATTCAGCGTGTGTGGAATCAACACTTTGGTCTAGGTGGAGCTCCTACTAGTGGTTCCGCTAGAGACTGGATTATCTGCTGCTTGACCAAGCCAGTAATACAAAATAGCTTAGTCCTGACCTACCTCTTAGGTATAATGGTGGTGGTCTGAATGATCTGGTGTTGTCGAAACGAAGTTGTATTTTGAGGGGGGACGTTTTCTCCCGGAAACATTGCGGCACAAAGTATTAACCTTTTGTGCACTATCAAAGCCACTCTAGGTTCGAACACTGGTTCCAGAAGTTAGCATCTAAGTCTTCTTTGAATAGCCAAAGAAGCAATATGAACATTTCTACTACCCGTTATTTCCATTACGGTTTCCAATCAATTGTGATGTTCAATTCCGCCAAACACTATTCTACTCCATTTCAGTTGCTTCGGCCAAGCTCAGTGGTCCTGATTCAGGATCTCCTTCAACTTCTACCTCGTCATATACCATGGAGGGCTTACACTGATGTTATTTTGCGATGGTGGTATCTGGCCCAAACAGTACACCATGGGGGGCTTACACTCATGTTATTTTCTCGCCCAATGAAACTGAAGCTACAATTGAGGTTGTGTTCCTAGCTATTGCATGGTTAACGAGTCAGCTCCGCGTACAACTTATTTTCCTCGTCGCTCGCTCAGATTTTCTTTTGCGGATACGGTCTTTTAATGACAGAAGTATCTCTTTTCAACAGCTTTTGTGTAACACATCTAACTATAGATTGGAAGTGCACTCCTTGCATATCGCCCAAGGCACCGAGTGTCTTTTGCAGTTATCCTCGACAATGACTCTTTTTGCTACCAGTTCAGGATCAGGACTAAAGCAGGATTGGTGCGATACTGCCTACTCAAACCCCCTGGATGGTGTTATTATTGCAGAGGTGCCTTGGTGGTGTTTTGACGCTTAAAAAGTATACAGTTCTTTAGTTCTGAGCTCTCACGTATAATTCTTTTGCTCTTTCACTGATGTAAATTGGATTGGAACTGCTTGCTCTCACATACATGTTTTCCGTATGGGTATATATTTCTGATTTCACTCAAAAAAAAAAAGGAACTCGATTCTGAACAAAGCATTCCCCCGTAGAACAAGTGCCACAAAGTGATGCTTGGGTTTTCCTTTCCTTAGGTAGCCTTGTCGTGAACTGGATGGCTCATTGGAGATGACCAAGAAAAACAATGGAAACCAGAGTCCAAGAAGTGGCTTGACACCCAACGCACGTACATGCAAACAAACTTGGCTGCAAATTTGGATGTCCAATGTCGAGGATGGAGCCGAAGAAGAAAACGTACTGGATGGATGGACTAACGCGTGAAATGGAGATTCTAAACTTGCTCTCAGAGCCAGATCATTTTTGGAAGAAGTAATTACGGAGCAGAAAGTCATGCATCGAACAAAAAAATTAACAAGATATGCACAGATGAGGGAGAGCCGCACGCATGACAATCATTCAAGTGGCCATAACTCTGTGGGTTCGACAAGATCACGAAATTAGCCTTGAAATTATGATTGGTTTTAAAATTGAACCATAAGAATTATAATTTTTCCGTTTGAAAAGCTTATTTAAAATTGCAATTACAATTCATACGAATTCTAAGAAATTAGAAATGCACTGTAAGGTCCGCAGTTTAATTCTTAAGGTCCAACCTCAAATCTACAATTCTAGCCCATTATATTTTGTCCGTGTTTCCGTTTCTCCACTCGCGGCCTCTACGCAACATTACAGTCTCTCCGCTGTTTCTTCTCTTCCTTCTCTCTTCTGATACAACCTCGCTATTAGACAAAGTTTGAGAGGTGACACAGCACCCAAAGTTAAATAGCGGCAGTGTCCTTAATAAAGTTCCCCTGAAAATTATTTGCGGAAGCAAAAAGAAAGAGGTCCAATGATCAATAGAGTCGTTTGACAAAAAAAAAACCTCTAGAACCATATTGAATCATATGGTTTATTCATAAAAGCGAAATGAAATACAACGATTTGTATTTCATAAAAGGCATACTGCCGCTTAATATCGATTTCTAACTAATCATGGCAGTGCTTGCAATGAAATCATCACCAGTCATTTATGATGCAGACAAGAAAAGGAAGCAACAGAGGCGGAGCCTAAAAGAGGACTCACGAGTGCATATTCTCTCCTGTCTCAAAGATACGTATATCTAGTACCTGAAAGTAAAGTGTAAGATGTAAATCAAAGGATGAAGTTGTGTGCAAATTTCTAACTGAAAATGAATGCTGGTATCTCGAATTCATTGTTCAGCAAAGTACCTCACCACGGTCTTCGTATATGTAGTCCAAGCCTTTGTAATAAGGTGGACGCCCGACAGATAAATACTGGAATTACAACATAGTTAGATCCTCTCTTGGAGGATGCATCACGTGTGACACATTCATGATAAGTACTCAAAAGGAACAAGATGGATATTAGAAGAGTATGCATATAGCAACACAAAGGAGTCGTTACTGCTCTTCTTTCAGATCTGAAAGGCTTATGAAGTGAGCAGCAAAGTTTCATTATTCGGCTATGGGACCAATTCGATTTGCAGGGGATAACTGGAGGTGTTCTATAGCATTCCTTTACATAAGACATTGACTAAGGCTTAAGGCAACAGAATTGTATTGCCTGATGGTCTAAATTAAATCTCTTAAACCAGCCACGAAGGGCAGAAGCCAGAGCACATCTGAAGTTATGCTCAGTATTTGGTCGTGTCAAAACATTTATTGGTTACATTGTTTAGCATGTTGCAGTTCGATATGCCAGCTTTGTTCGCCGGGGGGGGGGGGGGGGGGGGGGGGGCTTCCAGACCTGATACAATAAGGCTACTACAATTCAAAATGGGATAAATGCACTTTGCCCCCTCTACTTTAGGGCGGTTGCAATATGACCCCCTCTTCTAAAAAAAGTTGCACTAAACCTTACTGCACTCATCAAAATTGTGCAAAAATAAACGGTCGTAACTGAGCTTGTCGAAATGTCACAACTACCCTTCTTTTAAACAGAATTGAAAATCCGTTCTCAGACCATTTGGGCCATTTGTAGTGGGTGAAGGTGGTGGTGAAAGGAAAATGGAGAGAAGAGCAAGGACGGGCGGCGGCGGCGCAAGGGGCGGTGGCACGGGCTTGTTGCTGTCCCGAGTGGCGAAGGGAGAGAAGAGAAAGGAAGAGAGGGGGGTTAGTGTCGCCGACAGGGGGAAGGGGGACTGCCGGCGGAGCACGGGGCTGTTGCGGCCGCGGGAGGTGAGGGGAGAGAAAAGGAATGAAGAGGGAGGGGGGGCTACCGACAGAGTGGGGTTGTTACAGCAGCGGGGGTTGTCATCGCCGATGGGGGGGGAGGGGGCTGCCGGCGAAGAGCTCTGCTGTTACGGCAGCAGAGGGCGAGGGAGAGAGGAGGGGGTCGGCGTCGTCGACGACGGAGAGAGGGGCTGCCGGCATGAGATGCCAGGGTTGGCGGCGCAGGGGTGATAGAGATTAGGGTTTTCTGTGGGGAAGGGGAAATTAGGGATTTGGAAGGGCACGGTCGGGTCGGGTCAGTCGTGGTATGGATCAGGTCGGGTAGGGTTTGGGTCGGCCTATGGCTGTGAGGAAAGGGGGCGGGTCGGGTTATTTGGGTTCAGGTTATACCCACTTAATTTTTGAAAATTCAACTTTTCGTTTTTAAATTTTTTTTATGTTGGTCTTTAAAAGGAAGGTTTGCAAATGAGTTGAAATGAAAATGGTCACTTTTTGCAAATTTTCTAGGGTTTGCAAATGGAGTAAAATGAAATTGGTGATTTTTTTGGGTAATATTTTGCAAGTCTTTAGTATTTTATTAGGTCAAAAAGGGTAGTTTCGTTCTAAAATTGCAGATTCTGGGTTCCAAAATTTTCCCTCTAAAAAACGGTGTTAACTTGGATGGAATTCGTTATTTTTGCACAGTGAGTGCAGTGAGGTTTAATGCAACTATTTTTTAGAAGAGGGAGCCATATTACAACCGTCCTAAAGTAGAGGGGGGCAAAATGCATTTACCCCTTTGAAACAGAGTATGTTCATGTGTAACTTGAATTAGCTATGAAATGAACCACCAAGATCTTTTCATACTATGATCAAACTTGTCACGGCCAACGATTTGTCTGAAGGCTTGATGATAAATCTATCATTCTTTGACCTGTCATTTATGCTGCAGATAGATTTGTGAAAAGTACTGCTACTAACAGTTAAATTACTCACTTAAAAAATAACTATCTACTAATAAGTAACCAACTACATTCATCCATCGTCAATAAAATAGTAACTTCCTAATTTGAATCCTTCACTTTCCTTTCACACATATTAATAAAAATTAACCCCATTTAATTGAAGATATGTTATCAACGGGAAAGTTATTTGTTGGTGCAATCACAATCACTTAATGTTCATGCTCGGTCAGTAATCAAACAATCATCAACTACAAAATCAAACACCGAATGAGCCGATCTGGTCCCCTGTAGCATTACTCTAGACAAGCAATGTAGCCAGGAGATTTGCCCAATAAAAGACAAAGGAAAATATTGGAGACCATATATATATATATATATATATATATATATATATATATATATATATATATTCCATAACTACTAACACTCAAAAAGTGAAAGGTGCCATTTCCGCCATGATTAGCATAGAAAGTGAGCATTATACCACAAAGTCGAAATTATTGTAGTTGTGCAAAAGAGAGACATAACCCCACTTCTGCCGCTTAATGCAATCATATCGTTTGTTCTGAAGAGGACTATAGAGCCAAGGCAATCAGTACAGACTACAGAAGTCCAATATTATGAGGAAAATTTTCAACTAAAAAGTGCTGTTTGTGCTTGTTCCGGAGTCACACTTGAAGCAGCCATCATCACCCGAATTTGATATATGCACTTAAATTTTAATTACAGATTAGATAAGTATTAAGCAAGAGTTAAAATAAAAAATGAATACAACCAGTTTTACATGTTCTATTCCTAAAAATTCTAATAAAATAAAATCAATAAAAAGAGAAGGAGTAAGTTCCGAGTATTATAAAGCTATTTGCCGATAGGGTTGAACAATAGTTTTCTTGTGATTTTAAAAAAGGGTTTGTTGATGGCTGAGTTGCCATTACTACTATTTTCAAATGAAGGCTTCTGATAGATAATGGTAGTACATGCAGACGAAACAACTAAATATGATATCCAAAAAAGCATAAAATAAAGAAAATATTGAAAAAGAAGAAATACGGAGACAAGAGAGGATGAGATTAGTGTAGCGGCTGGTTCTAACGCGCTATCATTTCAACAATTGCACGAAATGGAACCGGGGGAAGAAGAAAGATTAGGGTTAATCTCTCTCTCTCTCTCACTGTCAAATAGATTACTGCACGACAATATGTAGGCAAAAGGCATTTGAGGCAACCTTTGTGGTGAGTGAGGGCCCATTTTTTCTTTTTCCTAATTTGCTAATATTTTATTAGCCAACAATATATGGGGATAATGTTGTTTACAAAAAGGCAGTTTGGAAACCTTTGTGGTGAGTTGAGTTCCTCCGCCTCATCTTCTTCCTAATTCTTGTGCGCGTCTAGCCTTGAATCATTACAACCTAGCTCGGTGCCCATGTTTTATTATTACCAACAAGCTATGAACTCCTGCTCGAATCCAGTTATTTACGGTCGGGCCGCACGACTCCGTTGTAAATATCTCTTTAACGGTTCACTCGAATTATTTGGAACTTGCTTTGAAGAAGGAATCACATCTAAAATGAGATTTAGATCCTCTGTTATACAAAAATAGCAGGTTGCTGTTGCCAACATTCCATAGCTTATACATATTAAAGAAAATGTTGTAATACTAAAACGTAAACATCCTATCCCTTTTAGTTCAGCCAGAGGTGGTTGGCGTAAGTGATTGAGGTTCGCTCTGAGGAATAAACAGGTTTGATTCATTCGGATGAGGACTCTGTATAGAACTTTCATAAGTAGAAAATATTGGGTGGTTTGAGACTGATTTTCGCGACGATTTGGAACTGTTAGAGGGTTTAATAACGTCATAACTCCAGTCCCCCTCCTATTGCATTGGGCCCTTCGTCTTTGATGATCCTAAATGGTCTCGTCCATAGATTTTGGACTACGCAATATTTACACTTTTTAGGATCGGATGATGTAGATTCTGTTCAAACTTCGAAACTACCAAGATTGAATGGAGTAAGTCATGTCGCAGTGGGTTCCGAGTTGATTGCAGAGTTGCAAACTATGTTCAAGGCAAAGAAGCATTGTTGAATTGCCAATAACGCATAAAAGGTATGCCCTCGGCATCAAAGCTGCGCCTTCTTAATACTTAAAAGGAGAATTAATTAACTTGATTTTAGTATCTTAATTAACTTGATTTTAGGATCTTAATTACTAGCTTGATTTTCGGATCTGATTGGGGTTAAGTTTAGGATCTTGAATAATTGTTATATGTATATAGAGACACACCAGTGAATGTAATTCACTTTTTTTTTTCATGGTACCAAGCCTTTTTATGTATTTTTTTCTTTTCAGCCATGCCAGGTGAATCTGCAATTTGTGCTCACAAACTCTGGGTGCCCGTTGCGAATGCTCAAAACATTACAATTGACGCCCAATTCCCGTTGTACTTGCATCGTTAGCCCATCTGGGCTTGATCTTTGTTACGGAACCTCTTAGTGGAAGTAGAGACAGTTACTTCACTTGGAGGTGTAATTTCTTGACTGCGCTCCAATCCAATAACAAGCAGGTTCGTGGATGGATCCATTGCAAAACCCGATGTCCATACGGGGGATTTTCAATCTTGGATTTAGCGTAGCACTATGGTCAAATCATGGATCATCAATTCATTTTTCTAAAGAGCTACAAGCAGGTGGTGCTGCTCAAGCGGGCACTGCGAGTGAAACGGACACTGCGAGTGAAATATGGTGTTATTTTGAGGAACGATTTACTCAAGGAATTGCACTCATAGTGTATGATTTGAAGTGATCCATTACCTTACTACAATAAGAAAAACCAGCCATCGCTACATACTATGGAAAATTGGATGGTGTGTCATATGAATTCTAGAACCTTAGCCCAAGGGATAAGAGTTTCTTTCCTCTGAGACTCCTATTCAAAGCATAGTCCTAAATTCAATTGGATTAAGAATGATTTAGTGATGAGAACGGGAGAATGGCGAAAAGGATCCGACTAAACATAGTAAAGTCAAATCAAGTTAGGTAGGATACTGATTATAGGCCTGTCCACCAATGAGTCATATGATCAGTATGACCTCTGGCCCAAGGACTGATCTTCATAGCAATTTAGTGCGATAGCTTGCTTTTTTTTTTTAGTGAGGAACTACCACAGAGACAAGGGCTGCCAAGATGGCCCCCTATCAATTGGCATTAAAGTAGGCAAGTCCAATCCATCCCGTACATGTATGTAATTGTGGTGCTGGAAAGAAGATGCAAGAGATGTAGGAGAAGAAAAAGTTTTTGATATCCTAGTGGGATTAGACGATGCTTAAGGTTGGATCCCAAATCCTGAGCATCGATCAAATACTAGGGTTTGGGAGAGCATGTTCTATGGTTGCTCAAGAAGAAAAACGGCGGGTTATTGCTACTATCAGTGTCCCCACTATCTAGACCACAACTCTTTCGGCTAAAGCACCATTGACGTGATAAGAGGAACGACTGCCGTGGCTAAAGTTTGGGAGAAAAGTACAACGGCGGATTACAAATTGGCTATTGAGAATGATATCATTCTCAATTATGGGCCTCCTTCATTAACTGAAAATGGCTAATATCATTCTCAATAATGGGCCTCCTTCATTAACTGAAAATGGCTAATATCATTCTTAGTTCGTGGAAGAAGGGCTAATATTATTCATACAAGAAAAGGGTATGAAAGAGGCCCACAAATGGCAACTCTCTCGTTTATGGCCGAAGAATCGACCGGAGGGCCATTCCTTGCTGACTTTGGATCAAGGAGTGCACCTTAATTAGTACTTTTTCATTGAGGAGGTAAATTTCCCTAATTTTTCATGATTACACACACTACTTAACCTTGCTTCATGCACATACCATGCCCATGCAAAATAGGACCCACATGCTTAATTTTCATGCAATTCATATGTGAATCAAACCATGCCCATGCAAAATAGGAAGTATTTCATGCAATTTTCATGCCCCTCCCAACAGACTTGCTATGTAAAGGCTCCCCCAATCTCATTAGAGAGTGGTGGGCAAAAATCTCCATACATGTATAAGGTAGCTGTAACTGGTTTTGATCTATTCCATGATGGGTTGCACGTCTCAACCCGTAGCAAAAGGTGTCTTTTGTGTCTTGCCTAGTGTTGGTGGGATTCCACCAACACATTCCACATGCCATTTGAGGAGGCAAAAATCACCCTGTCTGACTTTGCGAACATCATCAGTGTTCGTGCGTGAGGGAGGCCTATTCTATGAGTCCATGATTTTGATAGAGACCTTGACCTCGTGGTTTGGTTGCTTAGCTATGAATCGTCCTACAAAAAGGATGGTTCGATCCTGTTGGGTACCTTCCGTGCATATTATGAGAACATGAATTTAGAGGGGTTGGATGACATGGCGATTGACCAGTTTGTACGGGGATTTTTGCTGTATGCTCCGGGGAGACCCTTTCTAGCCAAGGAGATGATTCTGTTCAGCTTTGGTGCTTACAGGATGTCGAGAGTATAGAGGAGGTTAGGGAGTACGACTAAGGTATTCCTACTTTGGCATATCTTTTTCGGTTTATGGGTGTAGTGTTCCGGTGGCAGTCCTTCAGCTTCATAGGATATTAAGATATTTGGGAGGTACGTCCCCGCTTCTAAACTTATTTTCCAATTATTCCCATGCATGCTCTAGACATATTCCTTAACATGTGGTGTATGTTCATTGATTTGGGACTTTGAGGTCCTCAGTTCTTGTACTCCTTCACTAAGGGATAGCACAATGGTAAGACTTCATGGGCTATGTATCGGTGAAATTTCAGAGATGAGAGGGATTGGGGCCTTGGAGATGGTGTACTGGGATAGTTTCAATGCGTTGACCGAGCATTTGGTAAGTGATTCACTAGCTTTTAAATCTCTCACCATGCATGCTTATGGAATTCGTACCATGGTATCTTCTTGATTTCAGGCTACCTTGTCCCGATGGTGGAGAGCAATGGAGGGATATCTCAAGGAATTGGCTCACACCCGATGCCAAATACTGCTAGTGGGGCCCTTGTAAGAGGAGTTCTACTTGCGAGACAGGGTGCTATTTCAACACATCAGGATGTCGAGGTCTAGCTTCCTGCTACCCCTTCCGAGGATATATATCAAACATCTGAGCTGGATAGGCGGTCTGTTGTAGAGTACACCTAGGGGGATAGCAGTTTCCTCCCTTACAAGGCATTTGTGAGAGAAGGCTTGGCCCCTCTTCTGACTTCGGAGTGGTAGAAGAAAGTACAGAAAGAAAGGGTGACTCAGGAGAAAAAGGGAAAGTGCAAAAATGGGGCAGAATTAGCTAAGGGAATCCTATTCCTTTCATGGACAATACCGATCTTTTTAAAGGGGAAGATCGAGGAACATGAGGCGATCCCTTGGCCGGAGAAGGACTCTGAGGTGTTTGGACTCAAGAAGTTGGCTGGGATCCACATGATATATTCTAAGCTTGACTTAATTATTTTATATTATTATCTTTCCTACTAGATTTTAATTCTGTGTCCTTTCTCAATGTAGGTCCCTGTTCACTGCTCAGAGATGTGTACCAGATGATCCATAGCCTTAAAAGCATGGTATCCTGCTATCTATTATCAGTGTATAGACTCTCGGATGAGGCTATAGAGATGCCTACTCTCACTCCCACGGTGCCATATTTAAGAGGTGGACCGAGTGGCCGACCGAGGTCCCTAGAGCCCCTGACCCCTGCTACGCACTACAGCTATTGTGACTCCTATGGTGACTCATGTACGAAGGAAGGGAAAATGGGTGAAGACTAGAGCGGCAACCTGGACTTTTTAGGAAAAAATGATTAAAATAGAGCCAGCACCCTCTAAGGGTAAGGGTAGTGACTCAAGGAGAAAAAAGAAAGCTCCAGCCCCTCCCTTACCGAAACAAAGGTGCAAGTCTCTCGGGTTGCTTAAGAAAAAGAGCATCCAGAGAACGCTGATGAGGAGATGAAGACCGAGGAAGCTATAAAACAGGCTGGGGAGCCAAGTGAGGAACAAGCTGAGGAAGCTTTAGAGTCGGAGGCCAGCCCCAGGAGGGCTTGGAGGAAGCTCTGATGATGATCTTGCTTAGCTTATGTCTTAGAGTAGGCCTAGAGTCCTTAAAGAACCTCTATTTTAAACTCTTGATGTTACCCTACATTTGTTTTTTCTTTGTTATGAGTTAGGAACTACTAGCTAATTCTTATGTTAATGTGTAACCTACTTATATGCTCAGAGACATGCACTCGAAAGAAAGGAGAATGGAATAAAACTGGTTGAAGAATAAATTAGACATTGAGTTGTTTACAGCTACAGGGTCTAGCCAAAAGCAGGTAAACCCTTTCAATTTTCACAGTAACTGACTAACCGGCCGTTAGTCAGTGGCCAAATTGATTTTTTTTAAAGAAAAACCCGCCAGTTGGTTAGAACCCAATTCTATTTTCATGGTAAAACCGAACCGTTGATCAGAGTTAAAATTGATTTTTATGGCAAACCAGCTGGTTAGTTAGAACAAAATTAAATTTTTTTTTAAAGAAAATAGGACAATTGAACAGAGAGATGAACGTGCAAATATTCAAATTAACCAAGAAAACCGACCAGTATATTTGAAAACCGTCTGATTTTCACAATAAAATTTTTGATTTTTAAAAATTTTTACTCTTAATCTATACAAGTTAGAGCTCTCACATATTATATTCGGGACTCATTCCTCAGAGTGACATTCGAGTATTATTTCTTTCAAAGAACTCCCAATGGCTCTCACGGACGATCCCACGATCTTTGAGCCCCAATTCTGTACCTTCGCTGATTCTTCCAACAAGATCAAACTAATCCATCTCGACGGACGATTCAACCTGAAATCCTTCATGAGTCTGAGGAATGTGGTGGTTTACGAAGACATCCTTCGTGCCGCATGCAAGTTCTGGATGTTGATGATCACATCTTTTGTTTCGTATTAGATGAACTTTATGTCCCACTTACAAAGATTTTTCTATGCTGGTAAACATACCAGTTAATTTGCCAATTGCCGAACCTGTCATACAAGACGATTATGCTAAAGCTTTCAAGACTTTGCCGAAGGTCAAGAAAGAATGTGCTAGGTCTTTCATCTGGGTGAAGGTATTCTGGTTTCTCTTGTAATAGAACATTTTTATGCTAAACCTAAGGGTCGAGACAAGCGATATGCCTGCGGCTGGGTAGCTTCTCTCGCATTGTGTTTGGTTGCCAAATATCTCACTTTTTCTAGTACTGACATTACAGGTTTGAGGCTGATTGAGATACTGATCCGGATGTCTACGAAGGGTAGAACTCTAACTTGTCTAGTGCTAGTTGAAACCCTTCACGGTATTATTGGCGTTCATAAGGATCCAGGTGTGCCTTTTGCAGGGAGTTCCTTGATTCAGTACATGTGGCTGTTGGATCATGTGCGTCTATTAGCCCTTCCAGTTAAGGGAACTTATCGACCTTGTTCCTTCCTTTCTCAACATTTGCTTTTTGAGGGTCGGTCTCACTTAGATCAATGGACTGGCTTTTTCTGTGCGTGGGAGTCCTAAGATATCCCCTTACATTGCCCTTGGTGGCGAATTCGTGGATCCCTTCTGTAGACTTTTAGAGACTATTGTGTTTCTCTCCTGTGATGTTGATATTGACTTTCTCTCCCTCCGGTTTTACTCCCAAGCGCACAACCGAGGCCACATATCATCGGTGCCATCCCAACAGTTGGATGCGCCGATACTAAAGTGTTCATAAGACCACACCTGAGAAGAAAGAAAAATTAGGGTCATATTGTCAAAATTTATTGTGCAACGACTAATAAAAAAATATTAAAAATATAATTACAAAGAGTGATATAATATACCTACAACAGTGAGAGGCATGCACATATAACTTTGATGTCGGGCCTCGTTGCCTTGTACAATGCTAGATACAGGTACGCAAGAGTTGCTACACCCCAGATATACTCTCCAATCTCTTGCAAGTTATCCAACAACGCTAAATATTTGGTTTGAACTATATTCTTCAACTTTGTTGGGAATAGTATTGTTCCCATCACCCACATTAAGAAGGCCTTTGTGTACAACACAAGAATTTCATCCGTGTAGTTTCTCGAAACCTTGTAGGTATCTAGAAACTACCTCAACTTTATCCCACTATGCTAAATTCACTCTCAGGTATCAAGGTAAAGAAGCCCCTATCAGCTCTCTTATTTGATACTTTCGACGGGTGAGCAATTACCGGCCGTCTTGTCACTCGTAACCCTAAGATGAACCTTACATCTTCTAAGTTTATTGTCATCTCTCCAAGAGGAAAGTAAAATGTATTCGTTTCACTTCTCCACCTTTCAACAAGACCACCTATTAAGTTTCGGTCAATTTGTTGAAAGATATTCCCGTGCATAACAACCTAAACCCAATTCCACGCAACAATAAAAGGAATGGGTTTAGAATCTGAGTGAGATTCCGAAGAGCCTTTCACCACTGTATGGTAAGACCCCTACGTGGGTCGGTACTGTTAGTTTGTTCTTAAAAATTTGAATTGTGAAGGACCTGAGCAGTAATAGTGTAAGCTAATCAGTTTATAATCTGGTACTTTGAGAAATTTGAGATGATTTAGAATATGTGTTAGTGAACAGGGTGGACAAGTTTGATGTGATCCGGTAGGTTAGCGTTCCAGGAACGGGGCGGCAGAACTCTGGATTTTCAAAGATGTTACATTAAGGCAATACGACATGAGGCTAAAACCACAGAAATCTGTGTTCGGGGTTACAGAAGTTATTAGGTTTTATGGAGCGCAAATGTAACATCCCCAAAATCCGGAGCTCTATTGCCACGAACTCTCAGGACATTAACCTATCACTTTAGTCAAACCTGACAAATCTTGTATGCCAATAGATACTTCAAAGCATCTAATCCAATATCAATTCAAATTCTTCAAATACAATATTACAACTTTTTAACTTAAACTATTACAGCTTAGGTCTTTCGCAATTCAAATTCCTAAGAACAAATTAACAATACCAACCCACACAGGGGTCTTACTATATAGTATTGGTGGGCTCACCGGAATCTCACACAACTCTAACCCATTCTCAAACATTCTATACCTTATCATAACCTGCAAAAGGGAGTCAAACGAAGGGTGAACTTTTGAGAGCTCAGTAAAGTCATACAAGGACTACAAAAAGATTACAAGACGATTCCGAAGAATCTAACTGACGATGATTTTCAAAATACTTAGCATATGAGGCTAGAGTGGGCGGACCTGTGCAGTATCAGTGAATGTATTCATTTGAGAGACGATGTCGGCCATCCATCTTTAAATTATATTTTATACTCGCACAGATGCGTTGTTTACTGAAATGACTTATTTCTTACATAGGTATATGTTTGACCTTGAGAAGAAAAAGGTGCATAACAAAGCCCGCGTTGAAAGTTCAATTGTAGAGGCTTACATCCTTAAGGAGCTTACCAACTTCTGCTCTCTTTACTTTGAGACTAATGCTGAGACAAAGATGAATCAGCTTGGTCACAATGACAATAGTGTCGACATGGAATTCGATGAGCGTCTTTCCATATTCATGCATCTTGGTCGTGCACTTGGAGCAAGGAGTGGTCGATATTTATCCAAGGAAGAGTATATTGCCGCAATATTATACGCTCTCATGAATTGCAATGAAGTTACACCATTCACAGTGTAAGTAGTTGTGTATATATCTTCCTTCTCATAGTTTAAGAACATAATATAATGATGATGCTATAGAACATATAGTGAATACAATGAAAAGTGTTATTTGCAAACCCTGGGATATCAGATGGACAACTTGAAAAAATGCGAAACAACGTGTTCCCTAAGTGGTTCCGAAAGCGCTTAAGTTCTAATAACCACATCTCATTTCTAATATAGATCATCCAGCATGTAATAACTTAATACTTCGTTCAAATTGTTTGTTGTTGTAGACCGCCCAGGATGGAGTTGATGTTCGTCTCAAATTGCTTGTTGCTGGCTCTAGTAGACTAGTTTTGAGTTATAAAGGGTACATGTTCAACGGGTTTAGGTTTAACACGACGGAATTTGACCTTATTAAACAAATCCATAACAATGGAGTTTTAGTCAAAGGTGACTGCTATAATGATAACGAACGTGATTTTTATAGACAGTTGGAGGAGGTTGTTGAACTAGATTATTATGACAGCGGTAATCGACTGACAATGTTCAAGTGCAGATGGTTTGATATTATAGCTGGTATCCGAGTTAGTTGGCATGGGATTGTAGACGTTAATATGAGGTCAAGGCTCGGATCATTCAAACCATTTGTATTGCAGCTCAAGCGACGCAGGTCTTCTATGCAAAGGGTGTGACAAGGAAGGACCCAAATTGGCATACTGTTATCAAGACCAAAAGAGGCTTTGTTGATGATGATGTGTTCATTGAGATGTACCAAGAGGATGATGCTCCCACAGTGTATTGCTTCGGAGGACAACAATCTTGATTGATGAGCCTCTTTGGGATTTAGGCCATGCTGGAGAAGAGGTCGATAGTGAAGCCCTCCGTGATGATGATGATGATGATGATGATGATGATGATGACGACGACGATGACAATGACGATTCTGAGGAAGAAGTTGATGACGAAAAAGAAGACGATGAAGATGAAGGAACGAAGATGAAGAAGATGAGGAAGACGTTCCTTTGTCTATTAGTGATATTGATTGACTGTGTAAAGCAAAAAGATTCTTATCAATGTACTTTTGCACATGTGATGTTTAATATTTTATTGAATTGTCACTGATGGTGGTTAACTATTTGAATTGGGTTTTCTTTTATACTCAGTCGTGCCACATTGTTAGCGTACTAACTTTTGCACTTAAGTTGTTTATTATCCGTGCGAACTACATTGTTATTAATTTACTTTTGTGCTTAAGTTGTTTATTATTCAAGCGAACTAATTAGACTCAATTAACTTTTTCACTTACCACTTTTTTTAGATACGTCGAGATCCAGTGCACCCCGAGGTCGTGGAGGTGGCCGTTGCAGAGCTGCTTCGGCACAGTCAGCCCCCCTCCCCAGGACTAGTGACGCGACTACTGATGAGTAGCCGATGTCATCATCAGTAGCTTCAGAACATGGAGAGACAATATTAGTTTCGTATCGAATTGAAAGATATTTGTTGTAATTATATATATATAAGGGGGGCTGATCTATTGCTCATGCTGGAAAAATGGGACAAGTTGTCAACGCGATCTGGCCGTCCATCCTTTAAGGATGGACGGCCAAAATCTTTTTTTTAAAAAAAAAATAGGACCGTCCACTACATAGTGTAGCAGACAGTTTTTTTTACCGAATTGTCCCTTACATGTTGTCCGCTACACAGTGTAGCGGATGACTTTTTGACCCTGACAATTGTCAATCAAAAGTCATCCGCCACATAGTGTAGCCGACGGCTTTTGGCTGACACGTGTCACATCCTATCCCCCCACGACTGTTACTTTGTCGTTATCCATACCGTCCGCTTCATAATGTAGGAGACGATCTATATATATACACAAAAATCCTAATTTTGAAAGTCTTCTCCATTCTTTCTTCTTCCCAATCTTTCCAGCGACATTGGCAAGCAAATATGCGTAATTTCTTCCCGAGAATTCCTTTAATCCTCTAATTAATCACGTTAAGTTCACAAACTAATCCTTTATTTGTTTATAAGCCAGATTTTGTGACGAGTATTGTGTATTATGCATGGTTTTGATTATGTATTGAGCATGTGCTAGAGTTGGTAATATATATATATATATATATATATATATATATATATATATATATATATATATATATATATATAAACTTGAGCATGTGCTGCCCTTGGTAATTTCTAGATCCCGTGTGTGTGTGTGTGTGTATGTATTTAGAATGTGCTAGCGTTGTATGGATTATGCATGTGCTAGCATTGGTAATTTGTGAGCATTTGATAAAAGCATCCAAAATTGACGTTTTCCCATAATTTTAGTCATTTCGGTAGCGAAAAATGGACTTCAACCCTAGACCAGAAGATCCCTCCGTATAATGCGACCAAGAAAACCATATTAGTACATCTCTCTGGAATGGACAAGTAAGATACTTATTTTTTTGTTTATTTTCTTATTCTCATGAACATTGTATACTATTTGCTTTGTTTAAATTGTGTTTATTCATTCATAGGAAAGAGCACCCCTCAACACAGTAGAAGTATCAAAACATTTCGGAGACTAGAAATTAAACAAATTCTAGCATTGTACAGCTGACCATTACCTACAGAAAAGAATCAAACGAAGGGTGAGCTTTCAAAAGCTCAGTAAGGTCGCACAAGGACTACCAAAAGAATTATAAAACAGTTCCAAAGAATTTGACCAACAATGATTTCCGAATACTTCAAATGATCTGAATAGCTCAATGATATCCAAAATAATCAAAATTCATCATAAATAGATACCAAAATAAATAATAACAATCACGATGGGTTCGAAAATAATCATAGAAGATCATAGTCAAAGCCACCACCCCAAAATAAAACGAAGGTTTTCCAAAGGATTCCAAAGCGAGTTCAGAAGAAATTTTGGGAAGGATCTCAAGTAAGCACAAATCATCAAGATAATTCTTTTCTCAGACTTTTTTCGTAACAGTCATGGTACATATGGTGCAAATTCAAAAATCAATGTTGATCCTGGGCGGTTACGATGCCACTCAGGCAAAGTTGGTAGTGTACACATGCATGATGTACAATAGTAATTATTAGTCCCATTGGGTACTAGATTGCATTTCATGCAGGATTCAAATCAGCCTTATGCCGCCTCCCCACAGAACGGATACCCAGGTCAATAAAGAAAAATCAACAATATCAATGAGCATTAACATAAGCTTAATTTACAAAAATTAGATCGGATTTCAATAAACACAACATACCAAAATAAGTCATCATTAAGAATTTCAGAAGAAAATCACAAATAAATAGCAAAACGATTGTGAATAGTTATCGTATTTAGGCACAACAATTCAGAAGAACGGATACAAACAATTATCGAATTTGTTCAGCATGCAATACTGGCGAGCATCACAAGATTTCCAAATACTCGATTCAGGTTTAACATTGGGGGTTTCTGGACAATAACATGCTGATATCAGTGCATAATTCAGAGTTCAGCATTAGCCTTAAGTAAATCAAATGAGTACTTACGAGTATGAGTTATCAAAATAAAGGTTCGAACGAAAGTCCTTACCCAGGGTTCAGATAGAATCCCTTACCTGGATTCTCGCCCCGAAATGACCTGGACCAATTGGGAAATCCCAATTCATTCGCAATGCCTAAGGACACAATCTAATAAATCGGTAAACCAAAGCCTACATAGCAGTTCGAATGCTACGCCTTGAACCACTCATTGCTATCAATAGAATTGCAAAACCTTATGGAAACCAGAGCTCTAGCAGATGGTACAAAATTACTTTTCAAAGATAATCTTCTTCCATCTAAAGGAGATGCTCGTTTATTTAGTATCGGGCCATAGCTAGCTTATCCTAACTGGAAAGTCTTTAGCTTTATTCTAAATGAAATAATCGAATAATTAGAACGCAGCCTACAGTACAATATTATAATTTAGTACGAACTCACACTTACACCCAAAAATGAACCTCCCTCACGGGTATGTAAAATTATCGAAACGCCCCTAAGTGTAAAATTACCAAAAACGCACTTTACCTTAAATCACCAAAATGGTCTTCCTGTAAGTAAAATCTCCATAATAATCTTAGCATATGTAATTTCACCCAAAAATACATTTCTTAGGTCAAATTACCAAAATACTCTAAATTACCAAAATACCTCCCGTTATATTTAAATCATCAAAATGACCTTTCCATAAGCCAAATCACTAAAATATCCTTACCCTATGCAAATTTACTCAAAAATACCCTTTATGGATAAAATTACCAAAATATCCCTCTCGGGGTGACAAATTACCAAAATACCCCTGGGGGTTTTCAGCACTGAAAAAATCCCAAAATATCTTAAAATACTATTTTAAGCATCCTGAAGTCATATATGGGATAAAAAGTATTTTAAAAAAATTTTATCCAAAAATTCTAAACCGGTGTCCGGACAGAGCGCTAAAAGGCCAGTTTCATAAAAAAAAAACTATTGGCCTCAGAATAGCTAGAAATTTTAGGATAAGAATGATACAAGTAAAACAAGATTCTAAATTTTTTAGATTAAAATAAATTTATTTACTATGTTAAATAAATCTGAATATTATCCTAATCGATACCCTAATCTATCATTCCCCGTGGATACCGAAAATTTCCAAAACATTATAGAGCATACATCTCGTAAAAATTATTGAGGGTCACTGTTTTGAACTTTATCTAATTTTGACTCTAACTATTTATAAAATTTTGTAAAATGTTGCCTAAATTAGTTTTCCATCTTTAGCGACAATTACACTTACTATTTAGATTCATCACACACCCTAACACACCTAGAGCACATACACATCTCTTCTTCTTCATTCAACCAGCCGTATACCTGGGCATGTTCATCCCATAATCATGCATGAATCCCTCATTTTTATACCCTTAAATCACTTAATTACATTACACTCAAAACTTCAATACCCTAAATCCATTCTGTTTACATAATTGCACCTAATTAAACATCCACAATTTGAATTAAATTATCATAGCCGAGAAGAAACACACTTAAAGACATACCCACGCACACTGAAACCATGCCAAATTCGAAACCCTAATTAGTTTCTCCTTCTTTGTTATTTTAGGTTCTTATATTCATGATTTACTACAAGAATCATTACAATTTTACCAACCCAAATACATAACTCAACTAAACACACACACACACACACACACACACACACACATCACAAAGTTCAACCAAATTCTACTAATTTTCACAATTTGGGTTCAAGAATCATAGCCTATTAGGGTTCGGATTCTATCCTTTTTCTTTCTTTCTTTCCCCTATTTCTTCTTCCTCTTTTCCCTTTTTTCCAACTCTTTTTTTATTTCTTCCCGCGGCTTCTTTTGCTCATGGTCTTCAGCTGAGTTCGATCTTCACTTTTCTTTATTTCTATTTTAAGCCCCACATTTTTTCCCATCAGATCTTATCCCAAAATATTTTAATATTTCCCTCAATGAGTCAGCTTATTGTAACCAGGAGCTAGCCATCGTGCATGGTCTGATTTCCTCAAATTATGACACATTTCACAGACTTTTAAAATTTGGACTTTGGCCCCATAACTTTAGAAAAATTACACTTTGGCCCCAAAACTGCACTAATCCCTCAGTTCTCTTCCTAACACCTAATCATCATCAAAATGATGCTACTTAATAAAATATGCATCCTGTTCACCTTATTTTTCAAAATTAAATTTTTTGCTCCCAAAGTTTTCCAAAATTACAAAAATGCCCCCAAAATTTCGAGTCTCTGATATTCATTTTGCCCCCAAAGTTTTTCAAAAGCATTACTCAAAATTAATGCCCGTTTATTTTTAGGATCTCAGATAGTCATTTTAACCCACTCCCTCATAAAAATTCCGTCCTCAAAATTTGATCTCGGGTCTCCCACCACCTATAACTTCTAGACACTATGCTTCCGCAATGTCATTCTAATAACTACCACATCATACCTGAGCTACCTATAACCGTCGTACCCAAAATCTTGACCAACAAATACCAAGACGCAACTGTTTAAATTCAAATCATAATATTAAACTGAAACCCTGCCAGGAATCACTTCACTCTAACTATTTCATAACTTCACGAACAATGACTTAAAGGGTACAGAACCCACTGAGCAGACTTCCCCTATCTTGTACGACAAACTTCCCCTATCTTGTACTAATACTATGTACACTAGAGATCTCATCAGTTGCACAATTTACTTATGACTGTAAGCTCATCTCTAAGATCAAGGCATACTAAAATACTAAATGATGGTCACACATGACCCGCGGTTTACCAACGCTAACATGAGTATGGTAACCAATTCGTACAAGCAGTTACACCTCACAATAAATAGTAAAACGGTAGCTGCTAGGCTTTCACTGCACACTCTAATACCTCAAACAACGAGTCCAAATTATTACCAAGTTCATCCGAGAGGCGTATTATCTTAACATTGCTATATATTGCAAACTTACAGTTCTGCGTACACTTCACAGAACGACAGAAAACAATAACCACTATGGTCTCGCTGAGCGCTCTGGTGTTTTAAATCAAATAGGTCCAAACTGTTACCGAAATCATTACAGAGAGATGTGTTATCTCAACACAATGGAAAATTTGATTTTGCACTCACATGTCTTGCACTTCCACAAAATTTTAAGGCCCTAAATTATCACATCACTTCTGATTCACAATTACATTATTTACAAAAATCTTATAGCCTTATCCTTTAATCATCTGTTTCAGTTAAACCGTTAAAATTTTCTGGTTCCAAAAGCAAATAACCAGCGGTCTATTATCGCAGTTTCATTACAGTACATTTCACAATCTAAGAATTATTTGGCTAAGTCTTTCCAATACTGGGAAAATCCCTGCTCATCTTATGCAAGTCTATTGGAATCTCATCTATCGGGGACCTCTCGGCCCTCCGTACTATCTCCAATGCCAATGCTCCTAATGTAGACCATACTGATACAATGTACAGTTATAAGGGTTATTCTAACACGTGGCTAAGGAGCAACACAATTATAATGAAGGAAAACTTTTTAACTCCACCATCATCCTACCCAACTCTCGTTAACCAAAATACCATTCTACAGAATTGTGTTACCCATATTTTGTGAGTCTGTGCCTATAGAATCATATACTTATACTCGGTTCCATGCCTACAGAATCATATACTTTATACACTTAATACCATAAGACCGAACTGCTCTGATACCAAATATAACATCCCCGAAAATTCATAGCTCCGCCACCCTAAATTCTCAAAACGTTAACCTACCATATCACATCAAACGTGTCAAACCTGTTTAGTAACACATATTTTGAATCATTTAATTCAACATCAACTAAGATTTTGCAAAATACCATATTTCAAACCGCCTAGCTTACATTATTACCGCTCAGGTCCTTCACAATTCAAATTTCTAAGAGCAAACTAATAGTACCGATCCACGTAGAGGTCTTACCATACAGTGGTGAAAGGCTCAACGAAATCTCATTCAGACTCTAAACCCATTCTCGAGCATTCTACAGCTGATCATTACTTGCGGAAAGGAATTAAATGAAAGCTTTTGAGAGCTCAGTAAGGTCGTACAGGGACTACCAAAAGAATTATAAAATGATTCCAAAGAATTCGTCTGACAATGACTTCTGAATAGTCAACGATCTGATTTCCAAAACGATCAAAATTCATCATACATAGATACCAAAATAAACAATAACAATCACAACGGGTTTCAAAAAGGTCATAGTCAAAGCCACAATTCCAAAATATAATGAAGGTTTTCTAAATGATTCCAAAATGAGTTCAGAAGCAAGTTTGGGAAGGATCTCAAGCAAGCACAAACCATCTGAGATAGTTCTTTTCTCAGTCTTTTTCGTAACAGTCATGGTACATATGGGGCAGATAAAATAAAAAATTAGCGTTGATCCTGGGCCGTTATTATGACACTGAGACCAAGTTGGTAGTGTACACATGCATGATGTACCATAATAACTACTAGTCCTATTGTGTACTAGCCACCGTTTCATGCAGAATTCAAACCAGCCTTATACCGCCTCCCCCTAAAACAGATACCAAGGTCAACACAAAAAAATTAACCATATCAATGAGCATTAACATAAGCTCAATTTACCAAAATCAGATCGGATTTCAATAACCATAACATATAAAAATAAGTCATCATTTAGAATTTCAGAAGAAAATCACAAATAAACAGCAAAACGATTGCGAGTAGTTATCGTATTTAGGAACAACAATTCAGAAGAACAGATACAAACAATTATCAAATTTGTTCAGCATGTAATACAGGCGAGCATCACAAGATTTCTAAATACTCGATTCAGGTTCGACATTGGGAGTTTCTGGACAATAGCATGCTGATATCAGTGCATAATTCAGAGTTTGGCATCAGCCATATGTAGATCAAATGAGTACTTACGAGTACGAGTTATCAAAATAAGGGTTTAGACGAAAGTCCTTACCCAGGGTTCTGATAGAATCCCATACCTGGATTCGCAGCTAGCTTATCCTAACTCTCCAACGTGTAAAATTACTGAAACTCTCCAACGTGTAAAATTATCAAAATGCCCCTCTTGGACTTAAATTACCAAAATGGTCTTCCCGTAATTAGAATCGTTATAAAATCTTACCGTACGTATTTTCACCAAAAAATACCTTTCTTAGATCAAATTACCAAAATACCCCCTTCGAGGTTGCGAATTACCAAAATACCCCCGTTACACTTAAATCATCAAAATGACCTTTCCGTAAGCCAAATCACTAAAATATCCTTACCGTATGCAAATTTACTCAAAAATACCCTTTTATGGTAAAGTTACTAAAATACCCCCTCGGGGTAGTATTACGAAAATACCCCTGGGGGTTTCTGGCATTGAAATTTTTTTAAAATATCTTAAAATACTATTATAAGCATCTTGAAGTTATTTCTGAGCTAAAAAGTATTTTGAAAAATTTTTTGGCCAAAAATCAGAATCAGTAGCTAAAAGGCCAATTTCATGAAAAATACCGATCAGCCTCAGAATAGCCCGAAATTTTAATATATGAATGATACCAGTAAAACAAGATTTTGCTAAAATTTTTAGATTAAAATAATTTTATTTACTATGTCAAATAAATCTAAAATTTTTCCTAATCGATATCCTAATCTAACATCCCTCATGGATACTAAAAATTTCCAAAACATTCTAGAGCGTACGTCTCATAAAAGTATTGAGGGTTACACTTTTGGACTTTATCTAATTTTGACCCTAACTATATATAAAAATTCATGAAATGTTGCCTAAATTATTTTTTCATCTTTAGCGATAATTACACTTAGTCTTTAGATTCATCACACGCCTTAACACACCTTGAGCACACAAACATGTGTTCTTCTTCATTCAACCAGCCGTATACCTGGGCATGTTCATCTCATAATTAGGCATGAATCCTCCATTTTATACCCTTAAATCACTTAATTACACTACACTCCATACTTTAATACCCTAAATCCATTCCGTTTACACAATTACACCTAATTAAACACCCACAATTTGAATTAAATCACCCTGGTCCAAGAACACACACTGAAACACACACCAACGCACACTGAAACCATGCCAAATTTGAAACACTAATTAGTTTCTCCTTCTTGGTTGTTTTAAGTTCTTATATTCAGGATTTACTACAAGAATCATTACAATTTTACCAACCCCAATCACACACACACACACACACATCATAAAGTTCAACCAAATTTAACTAATTTCCACAATTTGGGTTCAAGATTCATAGCCTATTAGGGTTCGGATTCAATCCTTTTTTTTTCTTTCCTTCCCTTCCTTCTTCTTCCTATTTTTCCTTTTTTAATCTCTTTTTCTCCTTTCAACGGCTGCCTCTGCTTGTGTTCTTCAATTGAGCTCGATCTTCACTTTTCTTTATTTTTATTTTACACCCCAAATTTTCTTATATATTTTCTTTCCATCAGATCTTATCCCAAAATATTTTAATATTTCCCATAATGAGTCAGCTTATTGCAACCAAGAGGTGGCCATTGTGCATGGTCTGATTTCCTCAGATTATGACACATTTCACAGACTTTCAAAATTTGCACTTTGGCCCCTCAAGTTTCTAAAATTGCACTTTGGCCCCACAACTTTAGGAAAAATTACACTTTGACCCCAAAATCGCACTAATCCCTCAGTTCACTTCCTAACACCTAATCATCATCAAAATGATGCTACTTAATAAAATATGCATCCCGTTCACTTTATTTTTCAAAATTAAAAATTTTGCCCCCAAAGTTTTTGAAAATTATAAAAATGCCTACAAAATTTTGGGTCTCCGATAATCATTTTGCCCCCAAAATTTTTCAAAAGCATCACTCAAAATTAATGCTCGTTTATTATTCTGATCTTCGATAGTCATTTTAACCCACTACCAAAAGTGTGGGCTATTACACTTTCCTCTCAAAATATGTTCTCAACACCATACAATGATCCTCCCGCTTTGTTGACTTGATAATCATATTATCCACATAAACCTCTACCTCCTTTCCTTATGAATCATGTCATAGAACTGGATGGTAGCATATATGTAGCCCCGACATTCTTTAAACCGAAAGGTGTCATAGTGTATTGTCTATGATCATGTCTATAATGGGTAAAGGAAAGTCATCTTTGGAGAAGCTCAGTTTAGGTCTTGGTAGTTGACACACATTCTGACTTGACCGGAAGGCTAAGGAATGGGTACGATGTTGGCTAGCCAGGTAGCATGTTCAATTACTCTAATGAATCCAGTGTGGAGTAACTTCATCACTTACTCTTTGACCTTAAGAGACCACTATGGCCTCAACTTGTGCAGTTTCTATTTGACATTTGTCTTCATGGCAAGATGGATAGGTGTTGTTCTACAATTGATAAGTCCATACTGGACATATCACTATATGACCAAGCAAATACATTGATAAATTCCTAAAAGAATACCGTTATTATTTCTCTCTTTCTCTTCTAGACTAACCCCTACATTGATTTCTCTTATATTTTTGGGGGTGCCTAATTTTGTTTGTCTCTTTGGCCATTGGATTGATATGACTAGATTCCCAGATTCTAATTTCTTTTATATATATTTTCTATTTAGGGTTTATTAGGTGTGACTCATCATTACCTGAGTTGATTAATTCATCATACCCTATATCAGCAACCAAAAGATAATCGAAATCAATCATATTACTAATCAAATAGTCTGAAAAAACATAATAAGTGAGAGCATATACCAACTGGCTAAGGTGACATAAGTATCTAAGTCTTCCAATTTTGGAGCATATTTGGCAGCAGGACTCATTTCTATAATCTCTTCCACTGTCAGGGGTCCGAACTCCATAATCCAATTATGTGGATTGCCCTGTTACAGAGTGATTAGGCCTGATGAATTCATGGTCTGGTTGTCCACTTCACAGAAAAGAACTACGATAATATAAGTGAAGCATGCTATTATTTCTTCTGAATCTATGAGATCCATCCAGTCAGAAACTTTTTTGGCACTCAACACCGTCACAACTGACATCCTCTTATCTTCAACCCATTCACAATATCTCCCATCCTTTAATCTACTTCATGTTCTGAACACCATAAACTGGCTCTAGAAATTCATAGAAGGATCCACTCTCTCCTTCCTTGACGAAACATCCTTTCAAGGTAGGGACTTTGATCACATTCATGTGCTACTTGCCTTCCCTATCTTTCTTGGCCTGTGCAATCCTTTTCATGGCCTTCTTCTTCTTCTTCTTTCTTCTTCTGCTTTTTTGGTCAGCTTATACCCCGACCCAAACAGATTCTTCATATTATCGACATCTGGAAAGCTGAGAATTCCTAGGCAATTTAGTCCTAAACCTTTTACGGGAAAGTAGTAAAATATCCTCAACATGGGGAGCATGATTGAATAGCTGTAAGAGGCAAAGGTGAGGAAGTTTTTGTCGTGACAAACTTCCTCATATTTGAGACACTGAACTTCCTCATATTTGACAAATTCCTCATTCTGAATGCACTAAGTAAAACTTCCTCATATTTGAAACACTGAACTGATTCATATTTGACAAATTCCTCATTCTAATCCACTAAGTAGAACATCCAGCGATTCATATGGCAACTGAACAATATCCTTTTATTTTTCTACCTGTCGATTGCAGTAACTTTGATTCTCCCATTATGGTAAAGACAGCCTTGTTAAAAATAAATTTGAGCATCTGGTGCAATGTAGAAGGGATTACACCTATAGAGTGTATCCAAGGTCTTCCCAATTGGTGATTAATTATGACAAGTATATCTAACACTTGAAACTCAACATCAATGCAAGTGATTTCTACAGTCATCAGGAGCTTGATCGTACCAATTACTTTCCTTCAAATATTGTCATAGGCTCGGACGGCTTGGTTCGAAGGGGTGAACTCTCAGGGGTCAACACTGAGGGCTGGAACAGTGGACAAACATTCAGGGTGGAACCATTCTAAATAGGATTAAGGAAGCCCTCTTATCAAGCGCTCTCATGGTGATATGAAGAGGGTCGTTATGGCTCGATCCTAATTTAGGCGAATCTAATTTACAAAATTTAAGGACATTTCTGTAATATATAGCCTTTGGACTTTGGACATGTCCTCAAGCTGGGTTTGGGTTGGTATCTAGGCCTTTCTAAGTAATCTGATGAGGGCTTGTAATTGGGAGTATGATGTGGATAACAATCCCTATGTAGAAATGTTGGCTTGGGATTTTTTCAATTGTCTTAGGACTTTATCATTAGGAGGTATTGACAAAACAACGGATCAAATATGGTTGGCTAAGGTACGACTTGGTATACTCGGCCTGATCGGGTGACGTGGGATACCTCGATATTGGATTAGAAGATAAAATTGGTTTCTTCAACATATTATTCCTCACTAAAGGCCTCACGTTCCATCAAATCATCCCATGTAATCACATCATAAAACTGTGGCAAAGAATCATACACTAAAACTTACTGCTAAACTGGTTGGTTGGCTAGAACAATGAGGATAGTCAGATCGTAGCAGGCAGGCTGTCATCAATATTGTTAACCTTATGAGGCTACAAAGGTTCTTTCCAGACATTTAACTTGGCGGGAGGGGAAGCTTCGCTCTTGTTAATAAGGTCTTATATGGCGTGCTAGAGCATTATGCATCTCCTTATAGGGTGTCCCTTTCTCTGATGATAGCCAAAAAAATGCCTGCACATCATATCCTTCCGATATTATTACTGGTATAAGGGTAGGTGGCAACATAGATATATTACCCTTTCTTAACAATTGTTCGAAGACTTTAGGTAACGGTGCATTCAACGGTGTAAAATTTCTTTTAGGCTCTGTGTTGTGGCCTCCGATGACACTACCCGAGGTGCTTGCACATTGTTAACATTGTTGTTTGTGACTGACTTGGATTGTGTACCCTTCTTAGACTGGCTCGGTATATCCCTGGCTTTGACTCACGAGAGTTTATTCCCTTGTTTATGGCATCTTCTATCTGTATTAAGGATCCATAAGAGCTTTGAACAACATATGGTAATGGCCAAAGATATAGTCATGGTAGATTGGAAGCTGATTGTTCATGACGATATTCACATGCTCCTCTTTCGTCAGACGGTTCACCATCTGAACTGCCTTAGTTCTACACCTCATAATAAAGGCTAGCACTGAATCTCTCGACCCTTGTTTCATGGTTCCAAATCAATCCAGGTATTATCTAGGTTAGCATTATACTGATACTGCTTCATAAACTCTCTCACAGTATCTTCCCAAGTTCAATCTCGGGCCTCATCCAAAGTAAGGAACCAACGAGAGGTGGCTCCCATGAGAGTATGGTGGAACAACTGTATCAACTGATTCTGAGTTACTCTATATGGGTTAGTGTCACATGTACATCCTAACATGGATTCTGGGATCAATGGCTCCATTAAATTTATCTATCTTTAGCATCTTAAACTTAGGGGATAATGTATCTTCAGGGTTCGTGGTTAAGGAACTGAGGTCTAGAGTGTCATCAGCTCTCCTTATCCTGGCAATTTGGGACTCAAGTGATGCTAGTTTATCTTTTATAGAGGGTTTCACTTTCTTGTCCTCAGACTCATACTGCCAATCGAATTCTTGACCTTTCTTATTGTCATCTTTTTTCCTTCCTCTCGCTTCCTCCTCCGGTTCTTTCCTACCTATTTACTTAAGGTTATCTAATTCCTTGGTTGATTTTAGATTGTTGCTCTATCAGGGCAGTGAAACCATTTGGAAAGTCCTTCTGGAGTTCACTGATAATTTGGACCAAATTTAAGATTTGTGGGAATTCCTCAGCCATTAGAGTTTGTGAGAATTTTTAGATGAGTCCAGATGCCAACCACGCTTAGCCTTAACTGTATAAAGGATTTATCAAAAACTTAATTACACGTACTACATAGATTGTGCCTGGCTCATGCCCTGATGGGGTGTGAGGAGAATTTTTTAGCTTTTTGGGTTATTTTTACGGGTTTTTAAAGTTGGACGGTAAGACTGGCTAATTGTCCAGTTGTCCACTAGGAAAACTGGCCGGTTGGTTAGTGATGCTGAGGTTTTGTATCTGGGAATTTTCTTAGGGGGCATGGTTCTAACTAACCGTCCGATCATCCTGATAGATAAACTAGCCAATTTGTCAGTGGGCTTAAGGTTTTTTTTTTGGGATTTTCTGGGATTCCTCTGAAGGATAGGGTTCCACTAACTGTCCGGTCATTGTGATGGATAAACTGGTCAGTTGGTAAGTGGGGTTAGGGTTTGTTTCTGGAGATTTTCAAGAATTCTTCTGGAGGATAAGGTTCTGACTAACAGTCCAGTCATCCTGATGGATAAACTTGCCGGTTTGTCAGTGGGGTTGATTAAGGTATAAAGCAGTCATTTTTGAATTTTTCAAGCAATGCACTTACTGATTAACCATTTGGTTGGGAGCACGGTTAATCGGCCGGTTAGTCAGAGTCTCCCATTTTCATGAAATTACCAATTTAGCTTATAATTTGTGGGTGGGTTTTCCCACCAACATGCCATGGGCCAATACTAGTATTATTCCAAAAGAGAAGAACACTGAATGGTCTAGGTGTGTGGTGGTTTTTCCTCTCAATGCCGGTGTCAAGGTTATTCCATCGGCTTGACTGTACCATATACCTCCCCCGTCCATAACTTTGGTGGTAGTTAATAATGGGCGATCATCAGTACGCTTGCAAGTTGTTTAATATAACAAGAAGACTACGAGGTCCCTTTAGTACGAGGCAGTGGAGTTGAGAGCTCAATCGCAAGATTGCCTTGTGACCAGGAGGACTAGGGCTTTAACTGCAGTGAACAGCCTAAAAAAAATCCTCAGAAGAATTTTAAGAGTCGCCATCTTATTTCATTTATGAAAGATAGGAACAATAAGAAAAACCCTAATAATGACTTTAAAACGCCCAAAAAGACTATTGATCTGTTTGAAGCCAGGAGAGGGGTTCATAACTAAGTTACGTAACAAGAAGGTGTTAGGCACCCGCTGCGCCCTTTCTTGTCTCTACTTCATTTTTATTGATTTATGGCCTTAAAATATCTAAAGGATGATAAAACTTACCTTAAGTTGATTTTAAGATTTTTGGTTTGAACATGACATCGGGGTTCAGATTGACTAAGTATCCACGGACAAACTAAAATTAAAACTGCTGTTGTTTGACACTAATCCTACAAGAAGTAATATACAATTTGCGCCTAGACGTACATTAAGAAATGCAGAGAAGACTCATATTTGTGTTTTTCAATAGAAATGCGATTATTGGAAATGGGAGACAATATATATGATTTCTATATCTAGAAAAACTATTAAAGATTACCTCTTAAAGTAGGTTGCTGCGAAGATTCGGGCCACGGCCGGCCCGTTTGACATCTCTAGGTAGAGGTGTCAAATGGGCCGGGCTTGGGCCAACCCAGCCCAAGCCCATCGGGCCTCGAGCAAAACGGGCCGGGGCGGGGCTGCCAACCGGGTCGGGCCTGGCTCTGGGGATATTTGGGCCAGGTCCAAGCCCAGGCCTTAGGCCCAACATTTAGGGCCGGGCTTGGGCTATGCCCGGGCCCAAAATTTTTTAATTTTTTTTTGGCATTTTCTTGTTATTCAATATTTAGCGGCTACTTTCAAAAGAGCCAGCGGATTAAATCACAAACTACATATGCTAAGTATGATATCCACACACAAATACACACAGATACCGGGAGAGAGACAGAGAGAAATGGACCTCAGGGCCACCAACTTCATGAATCCTAATGGCCTTGACCATTTTTGCTGCTGCTGATACAGAGAGTGCTCTTACTAATGGCTTGGTATTACAGTAGTTGTTGCAGCAAACTTGTTGAAAAAGGGGTGATTTTTTTGTGATGAAGGCCAGTCACAAATGGGTTCAAGAGCAAAGTGTAGAAGTGATGAAGAAGTCCCAATCTTGATCCACCCATAAGTCAAGTTAGCTTAATCCCCATGTTGCTATTAGAAATGGTCAAACGCGTCACTTTATTTCTTTACCTCTTTTTTTTCATTTTTTATTCGTACACGTGCTTGTCGTTAGAAGAAGAAAAGAAAAAACAGTTCTCTGGCCACTTTGACCCGGGCCAAACTCGGGCTTTTTTCGGGCCGTTCTTCGGGCCGGGCCAAACCCGGGCTTTTTCGGGCAGGGCCTGGCCCGGGCTTTTTTCATAAAAATTCAGGCCTGGCCCAGGCCCTAAGCCCAAAATGGCCGGGCCAGCACTGTTCATGTATGGGCCGGGCCAAGCCCGGGCCAAAAGGGGCCGGGCCGGGCCGGGCGGCGGGCCCGCCCGGCCCATTTAACAACTCTATTATTTGGCCCTAATTTTGATAATTATCTTTGATTTTATAAATAAGATGTATCAGGTTTGGGATAATTCCTCTTCTAACCATATAATTTTTTAATTTTATCTTCCATCACAGATACACAGATGATCACCCAAAATTAACTAGAAAAGTAAATAAAATAATAAAATCCTAGACATTGGACTGGACTTGACACAATTGGACTAGACTCTGTTAGATTGGACTTGCAACTGGATTGGACTAAATTAATTAACTAAGTCACATTACTGGGCTTAGACTCAATAATGCAATCTAATTGATAATAAATCCCACTAATAATATACTTAATGATGACTAAAAAAATGGAGTGTCTACAGTTATACAAGGAGAAGGTGTTAGGTACCGGTACACCTTTTTTGTCTCTACAATTTCTATCAATCTTTGGCCTTTAAAACACGCAGCACGCAAAATGTAATAAAACCATTGCTAAGTTTATTTTTATGTTTTTAGCTTGAACTCGAAATCGGGAAACGAATTGCCTAATTATCCTGTCAAACTAACTAGATTCAAAATCGCTGTAGTTAGACTTTAGACAAGGAAATGATAATGAAACGAAAAGACTCTTTTTTGTTTTTTATAATGAAATGTGATTACGGGAATGACTTAAAGTTTAAAGTGATTTTTTAAATTAGAAAGCTATTAAAATACCTTTTTACGTTGCTTGTCTAGAAGTCTTCGGGACGCTTTTTGAATGATCCACGATGCAAAGACTAAAAAGTCTTCATGAAGTGAATACGAGTGGCCTAGATTCTCAAGAGAGACAGCTTATCACTTCAAGGAGAAAGAGTATACAAGCTCTAAAGAAAATAAGTCTTGGACCCCTAAAAATGAAGGCCAATTGCCCTATTTATAGAGCTCTGGGCCCATCGTCTAATAAGATTAGCTATGCCAACTTGTAAGGGTGGAGATAAGTTTGAGCATTTGATAAAATCTCATATTGACCAAAGTCAATTAGCCGACCGGTTAGTCCAAAATTGGCCTGTTCATCCCATAATTAAAAAATAATTGTTTCTGAATTTCGAGGCATTGTTTGGCCCTAGTTTAGGTAATTATCTTTGATTTTGCAAATGAGACGTACTGGATTTGGGATTTATCATCCGTAACCATATAATCATAGATTTAATCTTTGCATCAGGGATTATTTGCATAATATTTTTCTAAATTATCTAAACAAACTTAATATAATAATGATAAAATCTAAGCACTGGACTGGACTAGATGCAATTAGACTGAACTGGCCTAATATTGGACTGGACAAGACCAATGGACTTGATAGCTGGACTTAGCCCCTTCACAACTGGACTAGAATGGACTACATTGATTAATTAAGTCATATTACTAATAAGAAACTACAATTAACAATAAAGCTCACTATCCTATGTAATTAATAATAACTACAAAAATGGGATGTCTACAGAGCCTATCGATGAGAGAGCTCGCGCGAGGGCAAACATGTCCATATTTGGTAAAACATGAAAAATACCACCCGACACTAAACAGGCTCAAGGACCGTGGCAGTAAGATGAGGTCGGACCTTTACAGGGCTCCCTACGTATTTTCAAAGGAGGGATCGGACCAACGTAGTTTGATAAAATGCAGGGATATTGTTCAAAGCCAGAGCTAACATTAACAATGATTGGTTGTCGAATAATATTATAGAAATTTTTGTATGTTCTCAGAGCCTCAAAATTGATTCTAAAGGGTAGACAGACAAAACCCACATCAAGATGTTGAACCCTCAAAGATGAGTAGAAGGGGTTGTCTAAACTGAAAAATGAGTAAATAACCCTGTCCGTCACCGAAGCTCTCAAATAAAAAAATTGATAGACAGAGCTCTATATCTAGATGTCGGAGCCCCCAATACGAGTTGAAAGGGTCGTCTAGATATAAACAATAATTGCCTGTTGTTGGAGCCCCATAAGACGAGTTGAAAGGGTCGACAGACAGGATGAAAAATAACTTTGGCCATTATTGGAGCCCCCAAGACGAGTTGGAAGGGTCAAAGGACAAAGTGCAGTAGTATATCTAGATGCCGAAGCCCCCAAGACAAGCTAAAAGTGTTGTGTGTGTGTGTGTGTGTGTGTAGTAATCCTGCCTGTTGCCAAAACCCCCACATCAATTCGAAGGGATCGATGGACAAAGTCGGGGCTTGACTAAGAGCCGGAGCCAACAACTCGTCACAGCAGTTGGTCGCTTAGTCAAAACCAAACTCTTACCAAAGAACAGAGCCAACAATGTGTCCAAGCGGTTGGTCGCTTAGATAAAAGAAAATTTTGGAAATATCATTCAAAGCCGGAGCTAATAATGCCACAAAGACAGTAGGTCATTGAGTCCTGAACAAATCAATTCACATTTTATGAAGAAAATGTTGCTTTTAACAACATGCTCGGGATTTTGCACTAGTCTTATACCGTACAAAAATCACTGAATTGAGTGACAAATTCGAATATTTGGATTGCCAAAAAATCCCAGAATAAGAGAATGAACATGTAAAGGCAAGCATGGAGGCAAACAAATGTTAGATAAAAACATCTTAGGCAGAATGAACTATGTATCATGCAAAATGCACAAGCAAGCAAAACACACAAAGTCAAGTAATATAATGGCTATGCAAGCCCACAAGGCATGCAAGCACACAGGTATAAAAAAGAGATTTTTTTAAGGGTCGAAAATTGACTGGTGAATTTTGAAAATTTGAAATTTTATGTTGAAATCCAGCCTATTAGTCAGTCACATTTTATAATTTTTGAATAAAAAATCGACTGGTCAATTAGCTACTTTTGGAGTTTTGAAATTTTAAAAGTCAAAAACCAGCCGGTTACTCAACCATTTTGACCGACTTAAGGAAAAATTGGCCGGTTAAATGTTCATTTTATGTGCCCGATTTTAGGATTTTCCAACACTTTAAACTCAATCCAACCTTAATCTTTCTCAAATTTCTCTCTTCTAAGGATTCTCAATCATGTAATCATAACCCAATTAAACATCTAGCACATAATTTCTATCAATCCACTGCCAGCCTCTAAATTTTGCTGACGATGGCGGAGGTTATTCGAACATGGAGAGGACATGAAGAAAGGCCACAAATCGACAAACTCTTGCAAATCCGGCCAATGAATTGACCATATGACCAAACTTTGCTGAATCCATATCAATGAGTTCAGCTAAGCAAGCATTTTTTCATGGAGGAAGTATTTCTACGATTTAACAAGAATTACACACACTATTCCACCTTTCATGACACACCATGCCCATGCAAAATAGGACCCAAATATGGTATTTTTTCATGCACTTCATGCATGAATCAAATGGTTCTCTAAGATTCTTCACCTTTTTTTTATTTTCGCAACTGTTTCCCATGAATTTATAATGAAGGGGCTCCCCCAATCTAGTTAGGAAATGGTGGGCCAAGATCTCAAGACCTGTGAAAAATAGGGTAGTGGTTACCGGTTTCGACCTTTTTCTTGATGGGTTATACGTTATGACATGTAGTAAAAACACCTCTTGCGCTTAGCCGAGAGTTGGTGGGATTCCACCAACACTTTACATATGCAGTTTTGGGAAGCGACACCTACCCCGTACGATTTTGCAAAACTGGCATTCACGCTTGATGGAGGCTTGTATCTTGCGCCTATGATCTCGACAATGATCGGGACCTAGTGGTCTGTTTGCTTGGCTAAGAAATGTCCTTCAAAAAGGGCGGTTCCATCTTGTTGTTTACCCTCTGCACACACTATGAGGGTATGGATTTAGAGGGGCCGAGGGCAGAGTGATTGATAATTTTGTTTGGGATTCTTGCTTATACTATAGGGGAGACCCTTTTTAGCAACGAGGATGGCTCCGTGCAGCTTTGGCGCCTACAGGCTTTGCAGAACATATGGAAGATTTGAGAGTATGATTGGGGTACTCCAGCTCTAGCATATATGTACCACTCTATGAGTGCAATGTCCAGGGGGCAGTCCTAAGCTTCATGGGGTACTGTGATATCTGGGAGGTATGTCTATGCTTATTGAGTTATTTTTTAATTATTCTCATGCATGTTTTAGACATCTTACTCACATGAAACCTATGCTAAGAGGTTTGGGCCTTCGATGTCCTAGGTTCATGTGCTCCTCGACTATCTATGTCAGGGGCACAGTGACGAGACTGAGCCGACCATATAACAGTGAAATTTTAGAGACGAGCGGGTGGATGCCTCCAAGGGGGCATATCGGGATAGCCTTAAGGGGCTAACACGTCGCCTAGAAAGTAATTTAATAGGTTTTAAATTTTTCTCAATGCATTCTTCTAAATAATTACATTTTGTCCATTTTGCGTTAGGCATTTCTATCCAAATGGGGGACGACATAGATTATGCCAAAGAGCTGGCCCTCACTCGATGCTAGATGCAACTAATAGGACCTTCACAATATGAGTTCTATCTGGGAGAGAGAGTGCTCTTCCAGCATCATATGAACATCAAGGTATGCATCCTGGCTACCCCTCCCTAAGGGATGTGCCAGATAGGGGATTTGGATAGCAGGCTAACACAGAGCTTGTTAGGGGGATCTTTGTATCGTCCCTGATGTGGCCGAATGACCTTCGTGCCTACGAGGAGTTTTGCGAGGGATGACCTAGCTCCTCTGCTGGCCTGTGAGTGGTTGAAGAGGGTGCAAAAAGCTAGGGCGGCCAGAACCAAAATGGGAAGGGTAAGAAAGAGTCCAGACGTGGCTGACGATATCCCATTGCCTCACTGGACAATGCCTGTCTTCTTAAAGGGCAAGACCAAGGAGCAGGGGTCGATTCCTTGATCGAAGCACTCCGTAGTTTTTGGGCTCACAGAGCTAGCTAAAGTCCAAACGGTAAATTCTAAACCCTAATTTAGCTTAACTTGTTATTTTCCTTTGATTTGAACTTGATGGATTTCTCATTGTAGGTTCCATGCTCAGTGCTAAAAGATGCCTATAGGATGATCTGCAGTCTGACGGACATGGTGCCTACATAGGGACTTGCTATCGGTGTATGGGCCATCTTCTGAGATGATGGAATTACCCACTCCTACTCCCTTGGTGCCACCTTTGGGAGGTGGGTTTAGTGGATGACGAAGCTTTGCGGTGTAATATCCAGCACCTAGAATATGGTTTATGGTGAATCCTAGAATTTAGTTAATTCTTTAGTGGCAGTTGTGGTAATATACATAAATTGAAGTCTTTAGCAATAATTATCGCCAACTGTATTGATTGTGACCTTTAGCAAAAAATTATAATTCTCTTAAGTTACAAATTAATGAGGTGGGGAGAATGTGACGTTAGGAACTTTTCATTTGTCGATAAATTTTTATTTTAATCTTAATCTAAAGAGTTTGTGGTCTTTTAAGAGATGTGGGATGAAATGGTGAAAATTAACAAAGTATCAGGGGGTTGTTAGCTAGTATTAGCATAAGGGAAACCATATATAAGAGCCTTTTTAGGGGGTAAGGGCAGCCGTCCAAGAAGTCTGCCAACCTCTTTTACGTGAAAGTCAGAGAAGGAAAGAGAGAGAGAAGCAACACCTAGGGCAAGACTTTTTCATGGTAAATCCCTAATCTTTCCTCTTAAATTTTATCCATGTTATTGGATGTTTTAGGTATGATATTGTGTGTGAATTGGTGTATATTGTGTGTGTTTCAGAGGGTGAGATGTGGGTGTGTTTAAGAAAAAGGCTATTGTAAAGCAGCATAAGAGTGGATTAGGGTTTTTATCATATCTCTTTTATTCCATACCCAATTCAGATGATTTTCACTTTCAAAAAAATTCATTGTGTTCCCTTAAACCTTTAACTTTTGAGTTTTTTTTTTTCAAAATATCACGCTTGCATATAAAAAAATGACATTAAAGTCAATTCACCGTATAAGTTCAGAATTTTTTGTTTTCTAAGAGCCATTTATGTCTATCATAGAAAATTCATTACTCATGAGTTCTTTGTGAACATTATATTTTTAAAAACCATAGAAAGTCTTCTTTAACTTTGTAGTTTTGAATTTTTTTAGATTCTTAGAATTTCTACTCTAAAATAATCATTGAACAAAACTAGTTTGCACATAGATGTGCTGTTTCTATCAGCCACTTCGATTTTCTATAGAAAATTCATTACTCATTACATTTTTATGATCCTTATATTTTTGAAAACCTCAGAAAGTCTAGTTTCTTTAACTTTTTAATTTTGAGTTTTCTAAGATTCATCACTGAAACCAATATAACAACCCTAGAGGGGGGTGAATAGGATTTTTGAAAATTGATGGGAAATTTTAAACTAAGCACAATCACGAATCTCAATCAAACAAAGTAATACTTCAATGAAGATGATAACTAAAAAATTTCAAGTAATTATAGAGCAATAAGTAAATAGATTGAGTTAGAGATACTTGACAAGGAGATTTAAATGGTTTGGGTTGAACTACCCTCAAGCCTAAATCCACCTCTGCAAGGAAGTCCTTTGCAAGAGCACTCGAATCTACTAGCAAAAATCTTCTTCTAAGTTAAGATCAAAACCCTTACAACACTTGATGATATTACCAGACCAAGCACAAGCCTTGAATCCATAAAGCTCACCTAAGACTTGACAAACCCAAGCCTTGATCATAATCCTTTTACAAAGATTAATTTTGTACAAAGAAACTCTCTTGAAAGGAAATGAGTACATATAAAGCTCTAGTACAATAGAGAGATGAGAGAATTGATGACTTGAAGAATGCTCACTCTCAATCAAAGAATTGCTCACAAAGATACTCTCTTTAATGATGTAACATCATAAAAATGAAGAGAAAAAGTTTAATCTATGAGCCTTAATTTTTATCTATGAATGGAGGCTTAGAATATGGTTTTCATGGTATATGATGAAGCCCCAAATCATTTATATAAGGAGCAAATGAAATATAGTCGTTATAGGCATTATATGAGCAAAACTGTCATTGCAGTCGACTGTATTCTCAATGCAATCAATTGGGTTCCTTCTAAATGAGCTATTGGGGTCTTCATCTTGGAAATAAACATTGGAACTGAATTTGTTCATGCAGTCGACTGCATGCAATGCAATCGACTGTATTACCCTGCTATCTATCAACTACCTCATAGAACCCCTTTCTTATTTTGGGCATAACTTTCTCTAGAAAAATCGGATTGAGGTACCGTCTTTCCATTAGAAAGCTAATGAAACATTTTATCAAAATATAAAAAGTTTATCACCAAAAATATTTTTGAGAAAATCTGAGTAAGCTCCAAATTTCACTAATTTTCAAGAATTACACTTGTGTGAATGGTTATGAACTCACATTAAATGCACATAGTGTCCTATGGTCTTTTTAGGTCATAGTCATCAATCCAAAAATCAAACTACGATTAATTACATAATAGTAAAGATCAATCATAATCGATACTAACTTAGCCTATGCATTCGTTGTTGCTCTTTGACATAGAATTCTCAGCGCTGGTAGATACTCCAGTTAATCTGCCCGTCGCTATTCCAATTATCCAAGATTGGTACGTTAATCCCCTCATGGATTTTCTAAAGGTCAGATAGGAGCATGCTAGGTCTTTTTTTAGCTGAAAGTATCCTGCTTTCTCCCTTAATAGAGTACTTTTCTGCTAAACCGGCTAATTTCTTTCATGACCAGCGATATGCCCATGGTCAGTGGCGGCTCTGACATTATTTATGATGGCTAAATACCTCACTCTTGTTACCCTCAGTATTTTTGATGCGAGGTTGACTGAGATGTTAATCCAGATGTCCATGAAAGGCAAAACCCTTGTTCCTATGGTGGTGGCTGAAGCCCTACACGGTATTATCGATGTCCATGATGACCCAAGCCTTGCTTTTAGGGGTAGCCCCTTGCTTCTGTATATGTGGCTCTTAGACCATGTGCAACTCATAGCTGTTCTTACTAAGGAGACATATCGCCCTTGTTCTTTTTGTTTTCAGCCTTTACTCTTTGAAGGTCGTTCGTGCATAGATAAATGGACTCACTTTTTTTTATGTGCGAGAGTCCAAAGATATTTTCTGGTAGTGTCCCTGGTGGGGAGTTTGCAGCTCTACTTTGTAGACTTCCAGATATTATTGTGTCTATCTCTTGGAATTGCATTATTCATCCTTAACTTTGCCTGTCAAGTTCTGAGACAGTACGGCTACAAGTAGGTTGTTCTTGATTTTTGTAGTGACTTTTCTGCTATTGTGAATGACCTCACTCATTCGGTGATCAAAGCAATTTCCAAGGGGTTAGGGTTCTCCTCCATATTTTGATCTTTTCATAAGGAGTGACACTTTTGTTGACTGTATGGATTCAATTGCCCCTTTGCTGTCTAAGGAGTACATCAATTGGCTTTGGCCTCATATTCGTGAAAAGATACTGACTTTTGAAAGTATACTAAGGGCAGAGCTGAACTGGAATTCCTGAGTGCTTGTGAGATAAGGTCTTTTAAGTCAGCTAAAGAATAAGCTGCAGCTACTATCGGCTTAGAGCTGGAGGCATCTAATTCTGACAGGTCTTCAAATTGTCCTTAAATTGAGGAAGAAGTCCGGGTTATGAGGATCATGTGGTCTTGGATCGGTTCCTAAATATTTGAAGAGAAGTTTGATGTGGGAGGGAATTCGATATGGTCTCTACACCTGGATGAGCATTGATGACACCCTTCTTCACTACCTAAAGAGAAACAATAGAAGAGGCCACTGTCCACAAGAACTGCTCAGAATCGGGAAGCTGATATGGATGCTTATGTCGAGGGTCAGTATGATCGTAGGTGTGGAAAGGGTAAAGAGATTTAGAAAATGAACCGATGTCCGGCCTTCGAGGTAGAAGAGTTGGAGGATGTTATCCTGATATCTCAGAGGTGACTTGCAAGAAATGTAGTGCTAGATTACTCGTAGGTTGCTGATAGGACCTAGAATTTTTCTTTTGCTTTAACTTTTGTGTAGGCCACCCTTTGCAAGATTTTCAACCTAGCTGGCTATTTTTTTCTAGTATTTTTCTTTTTGTTTTTTCTTTGCCCTAGCTTTTGCCTAGGCTGCCGATTGCAAGGTTTTCTTCCTAGCCAGCTTTTGGGCATTTTTTATGCCTTAGTCAGTTGAATAAAAGACTTTTATTATATTTTTTCCACACCCGATATAACTTAATCGGATGCCTACGCACCTCTATATATGTGTTACATCGATATGTATGTGCTGAATAATGTTCTTAATGAGGATCAGGTCAGTCGTAGCTTATTTCAAATTTCATTCATGCATAATATTTCTATAGACAGTCCAGATTGACTACTTGTGACAACTCTATTCCATCTAGATTGACTAGTAACGCTACATCCCCGGTTATGATTTGCTTGATCATATAGGGACTTGGCCAGTTAGGTTTGAACTTTTCTCGTCGCTTCTAGATCTATCCAATTTTTTCCTTCAACATCAAAACTGTTTCTTTTAGACTGTGTCCTTTCACTTGCTTGTTGAAGGCTCAGGCAATCCGCTTTTAGTATACCTAAATGTGATACAGTGTTTTCAACCTTTTCTCGTCTGTCAGTGCTAGTTTTTCAAATATGTGTCTCACCCAGTCTTCTTCAGCTATCTGGCTTCCTAACGGTAACCTAAGATAATTTACTTCTAATTCTGCTTGGAGTATGGCCTCCATGTCATAAACTACCGAATATGGGGTAGTTCTGGTTGATGTTCTCCCTGATGTCTTATCGCCCTAGTTGGCATAGGGGAGCTTATCCATCCAACTCGTATGGGAATCAATCAACTTACTCAGCATGTTCCTGATATTCTCATTGACAGCTTCTATTGTCCCATTGGTGTGTGGACGGTATGCAGATGAGTGATGTCAGATAATACCATATTCCTCGCCTAGGTCTTCTCCTTTAAAATATAACCCATTGTCTTCGAGCACTCCGTATCGACAAATGATATTGGTCCGGATAAACTGGGCCACATTCCTAGCATTGAGTACGGTATACAAAGCGATTTCCAACCTCTTTGTTAAATAGTCTATGGCTATCGATATGAACTCATGTCAATTAGAAGCCTTAGGACTAATCTTCCTATCATGTCTATTCCCCAAATTAAGAAAGGCCAGGGAGATGTCATGTTGTACAACTCTAGGGGAGAGAGATGTTACAGGTTGGCATGCACTTACACTTGTTACACCTTCTTACATACTAGACACGATCTTGCTCCATTGTACTCCATTAATAGCCCTTTTAGAGAATTTTCTTTGCTAGCATTCGCCCATTCATATGTGGTCCACACTCTCTTGCATGTATATCCTCCATGATCTGATTGCTCTATCTAGGTATAGTAGGTTCTCCATTATAATGTCTCTTGTATAACCGATAGTCGCATATGATGAACTGTGATGTTCATCTTCTTAGAGATATACACTCATTCGTGGAACATCCTTCAGGGTATTTACCGTCTCGAGTAAGATTCTGAACATCGGTGTACCAAGGTTAGGCTACTCTGCCTTCCTCTACAAGTACTATTATGAAGCAATAAGTAGGTCTATCTCTCTTTGGTATCACAAATGGCTAATACTTATTGTCCCTTGGGGAAATCCACCATAGATGCGAGTGTTCTAAGGCGAGCCAGTTAGGTAACAAAACTCAACATTTTTGAACTGATCTACAATCTTCTCCAAATTGGCATGGTATGCCTGCAGATGTTCATCTTTGATTCTCCACATCCCTTGAATCTGGTATATGATCAGCACTAAATCTTCGTATATTGTAATCTGTCGAAATCCTAAGCTTAGAGCCATTTGTAAACCAATAATGCAAGTTTCAAATTCGGCACTGTTGTTAGTACCGTCAAAATTTAGCTTAATGTGATACGTGAGTGGGTTCCGTAGAGCTTTACTACATATCCTTTGCTATTCGTTGCTCTATGAAAATACAAGTGCCACCTCATCTCCGATTCTATGACACAAACTTCTTCGCCTGGGAATTTCACCTCTCATTTACTAGTATCCTCTATCGAGCAATCAGCTAACAAGTCAGCTATGACCTTCCCCTTAATCGACTTGTAACATATGTGATATCAAACTCAGAAAGCCACAAGAACCATCTCGCTGTGAGGTTGGATAAGACTGATTTCTTGAACAGGTATTTTTTTAGGATCCTTTTAGCCAACCGCCTGATGGGGTAAGCCAGAACTTGATGTCTCAATCTGTATGTTACCCAAACTAGAGACAAGATATGGAAAAGAAGAATAATTTAACTTTGCTTGGGTTAACTTCTTGCTAACATAATAAATGGCTCTTTCAACCAAGGAATTTTCTAAATGTTGGGTAACATAGCTCTGACTGCGATGTCGGTTATGGTTAGGTATAACAATAAGGGATTACTAGGTATCGGAGGGCTCAGGACTGGAGTGTTGCTAAAGTACTATTTGATCTTACCAAAGGCTTCCTGACATAAGGGGTTCCACTCCTTAGTTGAGTCTTTCTTCAACAACTTGAACACAGGTTCACAAATCATAGTCAGCTGGGATATGAACCGGCTAATGTACTAGATTCTTTCCAAAAATCCTCGGATCTCTTTCTCACTCATGGGTGGGGGCATTTTAACCATGGGTTTGATCTTAGCTGGGTCAACCTCTATTCTTTGTTTTCTTACCATAAAACATGGCAACTTTTTGGCTGTAACCCAAACACACACTTCTATGGGTTTAGCCTCAAATTGTACTGCCTTAACTTCTCATAATACTTCCTCAAGATTGTGCACTTGTCTTTTCGCTTTCTTAACTTGATGATAATATCATCCACATAAACCTGCACCTCTTTCTAAATCATATCATGGACAAGGGTGGTAGCAGCTCGCTGGTATGTGGCCCTGGCATTCTTCAATCCAAAAGGCATCACAGTGTAACAAAAGTGCCCCAAGGGGTGGTGGAAGTTGTCTTCTCCTCATCCTCAGGATATACTCTGCAAAACAAGCCACGAATAATACCAACTCATGTTCAGTTATGTTGTCTTTGATCATATCTACGATGGGTAAGGAAAGGCATTCTTAGTGGAAGCTTGGTTTAGTTCTTGGTAGTCAGCACACATCATCATTTGATCTGTCAGTTTAGGGACTTGTACAATGTTAGCTAACCAAGCAGGGTACTCAATTACTTTGATGAATCCAATGAGGAGTGACTTCATAACTTCCTTCTTAACTTTAAGGGAGCACTTTAGCCTCAACTTACGAAGTTTCTGCTTAACAGGTTTAGCTTTTGATGAATTCCCTAAGGAGTGCAATGATCTCCCCTCTCTCTCTCTCTCTCTCTCACACACACACATCTAGGCTGGTAGCTACTTGGCTTCTTTTACATTTTTGGGGGTACCTATGTTGACTTTGACTGTTTCTTCAGCCACTGGCTTGACACGACTTGATTTCTGATTTTTTATACCCTTCATCATTTATTAAATAGTTTTCCTCTTCCGGGTCCATTAGTTATAACTCATAATTAATTATATTTATTATTTCATCATAACCTATATCACCAACAAAGGAGTAATCAAAATCAACCATTATATTATCAATCAAGTAGTCTGAAAAAATATAATAAGTGAGCATATTCAAATTGGCTAAGGTGACATAAGCAATCAAGTTTTTCGGTTTTGAAGCATCTTCAGCAACAGGACTTCCTTCGGTAATCTCTCCCACAGTTAGCAATCCATACTCAATCTCCAATTTTGTGCATTGCCCTATGCTGGAGTGATTAGGCTTGGTGGATTCTCAATCTGGTTGTCTACTTTGTAGATAAGCACCAAAATATGTATATCATTGAAGCATGATGTCATTCCTCTAGTTCCATCAAATCCATCTAATCAGAAACTTCTTTACTACCCGGCTTACTAAGAATGTGCGGTTTTTCATCTTCAACCCACTCACAGTAGTAGAGTATTTCCCATCCTTTGATTTACTTCCCACTTTTTATACTGTAGACAGGCTCCAAAAATCCATAAAAGGTCTATTCTCTCATTCATTGGTCAAAGCATTTATTCATAGTGGGGACCTTGGTCATTCCTTTGACATTAGTGTGATGTTTGCTTAACTTGTCTTAGTCTGGGCAAGTTTTATGATGGCTTCCTTTATCTCTTACTTAGTAGGCTTATATCCCAAGTCAAACTGATCTTTCTTATTCTCGACATTTGGAAAGCTGGGAACTCCTTGGCAATTTTGGGCCAAACTCTTTCTGGGCAAGTACTAAACTTTCTCATCACAAGGAGCATTGTCTTGTTACTTTGAGCGATAAAGGTCAGGAAGTTTTCACCATGAAAAACCTCCTTGTATTCCAGACAGTGTACCAGGTTATTAACTTGAATACATTAACTGTAACATCCAACGAGTCATGCGACACCATAAACACTGTCTTTATCCATTTCTTCCTGCCCAATATGAAGTAGTGACGAGTAACCCATGATTGTGAAGATGGCCTCAATCAAAACAAATTTAATATTTTGGTCAAATGTAAAAAGGATCCCACCTACAGAGTGTATCCATGGTCTTCCCAAAAGGAGATTGAATGTGACAAGTATATACAACTTGAAACTCAACTTCAAAACTGACGGTTCCAATAGTCATCGGGAGTTTGACTATACAAATCGCTTCTCTTTGGGTATTTTTCGTAGGCTTGGATGGTATGGCTAGAAGGGGCAAACTCTAAGGGGTCAATGGTGAGGGCTTGAATAGTGCGTAGAGAAAACATCCAAGGCAAAACCATTGTTTATGAGGATTAAAGAAACTTTCTTATCAAGTGTTCGCATGGTAATATAGAGAAGGTCATTGTGGTTGGGTACTGATTTAGGCAAATATGACTTGAAAAAGGTGAGGACATTTATGTAATATAGCCCCTAGCACTTGAGACAGGTCTTCAGGCTAGGTTTGGATCGATATAAGGGCCTTGCTAAGTAGTTTGATAAGGGCTTGCCGGTGAGAGTATGAGGGGGATCACAACCCCCAAATAGAGATATTTACCTGGGTTTTCTTCAACTGTCTTAAAACTTCATCATCATGAGGGTCTCTAAAAAATAACGAGTCTGATGTAATTGGCTGGGGTACAATCTGGTAAACTCGCCCTAATCGGGTTAGGTAGGATACCTCAGCGTCGGTGTAAACATAAAACAGATTTTTTCATCATATTCTTCCTCGGCAATGAAGGCCTCGCCTTGCATCAACTCTTCCTATGTAATCACACCATAAATACGACAGAGAATCACACATTTAACCTGACTGCACTTGCTGATTGGCTGGAACTATGAAGGTAGTTGGATCCATAAGTGGTTGGTTATCATCAATAAAATTTACCCTGTGAGGTCATAAGGGTTCTTTCCAGACATTTAGCTTTGCAGGAAGGGAGACTTTGCCCTTATCAATGAGGTCTTGGATGGCATGTCTAAGAGTCATGCATCTTTCTGTAGGTGTCCCTTCCTTTGACGATATGTGCAAAAGACATAAATGTCATATCCTTTCTGTATTATTGTTGGCATGGAGATAGGTGGTAGCTTGGCTATCATTCCCATCCTCAACAACTGTTCAAACACTTCGTGGAGTGACACATTCAACGGAAGTTCTCCTAGTCTCTGAAGCGACCTCCCATGAACAATTGAGGTGCTTGCAAGTTGTTGACATTGTTCGCAGTGACTGACTTGGGCTGTGCATTATAAATCCTCGCATCGGCTCGGTATACCTTTGCTTCGACTCAAGAGAGATGGTTCCCTTATTGATGGCATATTTTATATGTATGATGGATCCTATAAAGGCCTTGAACAATGTGTGTTGATGACTAAAAATATAGTTATATTAAAAAAAACCAGAGCAGATTGTTTCTAACAATATTCATTACTCCTCCTCTATTGGACGGTTCACCATCTAAGCGTCATTATTTCTCTGTCTCATAATGAAGGCTGAGCTGACTCTCTTGGTTCTTATTTGGTATTTTCCAAATCCTTTTGGGTAATGTCCAAGTCGGCATTGTACAAGTATTGTTTCACAAACTCTCTTACAACATTTTCACAAGTTTGGACTACGACTTCATCCAAAGTTAGGAACCAAGGAGTGGCAGCCCTTGTAAGAGTACAGTGGAATAATTGTATTAACTGGTTCTAATGTACTACATATAGGGCTAGTGCTCGCATGTACATCTTGATATAAATCTTCGAGCATGTGATCCTGCCAAACTTATCCGTCTCCGGCATCTTGAACTTAGGGGATTACCTATCCTCGGGGATCATAGTTAGGGTGTTGAGCTCTAATAGATCATTAGCCCTCCTCATTCGGGCAATTTAGGATTCAAGCGCCATCAATTTATCTTTTTACTCCGGAACTGCAGAGGTTTCACTTCCTCATATTAGAATTTATATTTCTAATCAAACTTCAGGCCCTTCTTCTTGTCATCCTTCTTTTCCATTATCGCCTCATGATCTTGATCTCTCTTACCTCTTCTCTTGAGGTTATCTATTTTCTCGGCTGTTCAAGATTACTGATTTGTCAAAGTCGCAACAGTGTTCTGAAAAAACTTTCTGTAGTTCAGTGATAATATGGACCAAATCTATGATCTCTGGGGATTCCTCAGACATTGGAATGCATGGGAGTTTTCTAGATGAGTCCAATACTGACCAATTTGTTCACCCTGTGGCACAATCGATTAACAATGTGGAATCTTTTTTGCCCCTTGGGCTTGAGGACTTCAATAAAAACGAAAACTTACTAAAGACATCATATTTAACAAGTCTACAATTGATGCGCCCACAAAGATAAAGACTTTTTTTCCAGTGCACTAGAAATATGTACGAATAATGACATGATTCCCTATCGATACAAGGAAAATCATATGCGATTTAGAAAATGATAGCAGAAAAATAAAGCTAATTGCATCCACACTTCATTTCTTCAAGTCATGTTTGATGTGTGAATTTAATGACACTTTGTCTTGTTGCTCTTCTCTTCCTTTTATGTTCACTTGTCTACAACCGTTCCTCGATTACTCATAACTGTTCATTCCGATCCTTTACTAAAAACTGCATGTCCACCGCTGCTATCGATCATCTCACTCCTAATGATAGATGTCGTCCTCCATGCAGTTTGTTTATCAACTAATTCTATCGATCACCCTGGTTTTGTTGACAGCTGCCTTTCTTCATGCAATCTTTGAAACTTCTTGTCAACTGCCACCATCGATTGTGTTGTTTTTGCTAACAGTTGTTTCCCTCGTGCACTTTTGTACAAATCTTTATTTCCCGCCCAACCATACTGAACTGGTTGACCTTGTCATATTTATCTTGATAACTGGCGGTGTCCTCAATAACTGCCTAGTAGTTATGCCTGCTTCTCTGATGAACGTGTCCCCCTTCTAGGCTCTTTTTTCTAGGTGGTTCTTTGTCTTTCATGTGTCTATATTTTATTGGTCATAGTAAAAATGATTTTAACGTAGCCAACATTGTCCTAGTTGACTCGTGCGACGTGTGTGGTCATACGAGTCGATTCCTAACATGATTCAAATTCTAGTGATTTCCTTCCATTACTTAACTGTTTTGATGAAGTTAAGTCATAGCTTAACTTTTCAGCTTATTCTGCTAAAAGAAAAAAAAACTAAGTCTACTTCTGAAATCCCCCTTTAGCTTTTCTTTTGATTCCTGAACCTCTTCGCTGCCATTCTTTTCATCTTCACTCTGTGAAAATCTTAGGCGTCATGGGAAAGAAGAAGTCCATTCCCAAGGGAAATAAGGGAACGGGCATTCTCTTTTCACTTCACCCCACCCCCCGATGGAGCATTAGTGCTCTTATGGCTTACGTTGGACTTATTGATTCACGTATCCTTATTGTGGCTATGAAACGCCCGAAGTTTATCAATCTTCACATCTTGGGTCCTTCTTTCAAGAATGGACTTAAGTTATCTGGTTGATAAGTTGGAGAACCTACTATTAAGAGAGCGCTATTTGGATTGGGCAGGCTATTCAAAAATGAGTTTGCTGACTAGGTCTTGGCCGACCATTATTTATATGTCACCTAAGGTGGATTGATGGTTATTAAGCTCGTCTTTTTGCTTTTGGTCCATTACCATTAATGCTTTTATGTTGAGGACCAGGATGATGGCTCCCAATGTGCTTGATGTTTGTGCCTTAACTGGGCTTTTAATAGATGGTGACTATGTTAATGCTCAAAGCAATTACAATTCCTCAGGTTTATCCCTTGACATTCTGTAATTCCCACAAAATACTCTTAAACGTTCAATCAAAGGAGTACATTAATCTGGCAATTGGTTTGGCTCACGGCAAGGTTCATGAGCTTGGATTGTTTTTGCTGAGCAGTTTATATATGGCTATGCTCACCATGGTGAAGAAAAAGATACACTGGAGTATCGGTGAACCATTCTGGTTGGTTCAGTTTGGCTTCAAGCTTATTTTTAAGAATTTGCACCATCAATTCCCATCCAACCTACTATCTATTTTCATACCTATGGTCATCGCTTGTCTTTTGGTGAGCTGAAACCTCATTCTTTTGGAGCTTTCTTTTGTTTCTTCTTCGAATTTGTACAAGTCAAACAATCACACCTTTTTCTTGCTAAGAACCTTGGCCTTGACTGGTTTATAAAACTGCCCACTCATATAGAGAAAGAGATTACTAAGTTCTTTACTTGCATAATATCATCGGCTAATGATATGTTATGTTCCGATAAAAAATTCTACAAAGACCAAAGGAATTGACGTCCTTTTCTTGAAGAAACAAATGAATCACACAGAAGCTGTGACATGAGACATTATGTACAAATGTGCATCACTGGAGTAGGCAAGTCAACATTTGTATATTGGTAATGCATGTGCATAATCATATAGTAAAAGATTGTTGTACAAATAAATCACATCTCCTCAACTTTGCTTACATGATTCCTCATACTGCTTTGAAGTAATTATCCTTGAAGTTGAAAACTAAAGACAACCTTCATATGATGCTTGCATACTTTGTCAAAGATCATTTGGATGACTCAAGCACAAGACTGAATGCACAAATGGCCATGAGCCAAAATGCACAGTCTTAGGTTAGTGTATCAAACACAGACATCAACACAATGCACCAAGAGTCATAATACTAACATCTTTGTAATTGCAAGAATATACAATGTTAGCTCGTTGTTGTACATAACATATACAGGACTATAGTTATCTTATTTGATGAAATAGACATAACAACGACTGGTTGCAGTGTACAAGAATATAAAGAGTTTGTCAGGATTAAGGAAGGTGATACATTCATAACCTTCTTCCAGATATTCATGTACATTTGACTTCATACTAAAATTATCAATTCATTGCAGAATGAAGACTCCAAGGACTACAAAAAGATGGTTGGATGCAAAAAAATAAAATAAAATGGTTGGATGCAAAAATAAAAAGTATAAATTTCTTATAAAACTACATAGAGTGTTTGAAAGTAACAACGACCATCAATTATTTTACGAAGCAATTGTAGAGAAATCGACCCCAGAAGCAGCTGCAGTTAGAGAGGCCATAGGAGCACTTGCAGAGAAAGAGACCATAGAAGCAGTTGCAACCAAAGAGCCTATATTGATTGATGATGACGACGCTCTCGAAAGCTTTCAAAAGAAGAAAAATATTAAAGACAAGAAAGTTAGGACCATGGCCAACGGCATCTCCATGAAGAGGATAAAGGTTGAAAAGGATTAGGATTAGTAGTATTAATTTATAGAAGATAAAGAAATTTGGATAGTGTAGAGGTAATATTTTCAAACTCTAATGTTTGAGCATCTTTTTACAAGTAGTTTTGAAGTATATTACATTACAATGTGCATCGCACCTACTAAAATAGTTGTGCTAGTTAATTTTGATTGTATTTTTCACTAAGTTCAATAACATTGTTATACTGAATCAGTATTTAAGGTGCAAAGCTCGTGATCTTTACTCGCACACAAGGGACAGCACAATACGTCCACACAATATCAAAGAGACCCAAGTTCGGTGTAAACCATTGAAAGAAAGAAGCCCCTGAACCACATCAGAATTATGACCAGTTTTTTCAAAAAGGGAACCAACTTGGTTGAAATCTCGTAGGAGAAGAAAGGAGGACACTTCACATCTTGCTAGCTATAACAGCTTTTCGATTTTCTCCCACGTTTTCTTCTCCGGGATGTACTTCGATGCCCATAAATGAAACCTCCCCACTTGGTACTCAGGTAGGTCCATTCCGTGAGGAAATTTTGATCATGATTGATAGGGCCTGAGACGGACACCACTCTGCGGTTGTTTCCATTCAAAAGTGAGAGAACAGAGTGCTCACTCCATTAGTAACTATAACGAAGACAACAGTTCAAACAAGCCAGACATTCTACTACGAACATATGTAGCGTAGCTGGGTACAAAGGGACATTATACAAGTGACTGACTCACTGCTCGTAAGAGGCCTGGATTGTCTTGGGGAGATTCGAACCCATAAACCCGACCTCCGCACCACTTTCTACCTTCCCTCCCAGACATAGCCTAACACTCCTGTCTTCATTCCCGCCAATGCTTCTGACGGTTTGTTCCAAGCTCGTTTGAAAAATGTCTTTCAGCCATTCGTCAAACAAGCTGTTAAGAAATGAGCCACAACCTAGTAATACCTCCTCCAAAACCATCTCTTCCACAGCAAATGAATACACCCTATTGCTGTTTTCACCCCCACAAACCACCTCAAAGGACCCTTTGATCTTGGACAAAAACATCTCTCTCGTGATCAGGCTATCCTCAGGCGGAGGCCGACAAAAAACAAAACGATTTCTGATCAATTCAAGAAACCCGCTTGGGTTCTGGAGTTCGTCGCGAGTGGAATTGCTTGAGATGGTGCTAAAAGCTGTAGCTTTGACTTCCATTCCATCATCCTCCTCATTAGCTTCGATGTTGAGATCAAGGGTGTTTGAGCTCGATTGTCTAGACAAATCTTTCTTGCTGCTCTTCCCATGCTCAATAACAATACAAGAGTCCTCTTCATCCTTGTTGATTCTTGATATCTTGTTCCTGTTCAACATATCCCATTCGGCTTTTCGCTTGTGATCAACGTTTAGTGTTTCCGATTTGGGAATTAATGCATTGACTTGCAATTTCATCTGGATTGCAGAAGAAGTTGGCTTTTGGTGGATTCCATCACCCCTTGTTAATATGAATATTGCTTGGCCAAAGCTCCCATCTCTGATCCTTGATTCACCAAATTTTCCACTTTTGAAGGCATCGCTCAGAAATGTTACGAAATGGCAATCAGAAAAATCAATATCTTCTACCAGAACGACAAGCTTTTCATGATTCTTCAAGGCCCTCTCGACCAGTTCAGCACACGGGTTCAGCTTATTATCTGATTTTTCTCTCAAATTAATGCTATAAAGCAATTCAGCAGACCCGAACACTGATTGTGCAATTGCACGAGCCAATCTTCTTTTTCCTACCAAGTCATTCCCCTCTATCAACAACCATGTGTCATCCTTGACCGCTTTTGCATCCACTAAACATTGTACAATTGAGGGAATGACTTCTGATTGCCATGGAACATTATCTTGCAACACGTTTCTTATGTCTCCCTGTTGGGTTGGATTTTCAGCCTTTAGTTCAGCCACTTTGCCATAGTCCGAGAACAGAGAAGTTCCAAGAGCAAGGGTGATCTTAACTTCCTTACCTTCTCTGCTCTTAAGAGAATCCAAGTCTGGCTCCCCTAATTGATGCCTGTGGTTCCCATCACTGAAACTGAATTCAATATGGCACGATTGTTGTCGTCTGAACCGAGGCAGAGAACTTGGACCATTGTCAGGCTTCAAAGAAGAATCAGCAAACGAGATTGAATTCGTGTCAGGAAAAAGTCTGCCCTTATTAGGCCACCATGGATAGGTGGAAACATAGGAGGTATAGCTCTTTTCGCTTGAGTTATGCTTGTTCAGTAAGGAGAAACTCATGTTCTGGCTCAGAGTATGCTTTCCCTGGTGGAGGTTGTGGCATAATCTGTTCCACTTTATCTTCAAATCAGCCAAACCATCCTGAAATCATAAGAGAGACAATCATTGCTATGATTGATGTAGCAACTTATACAGAGCCCCTTGTTCCCTTATTATTAGCTCATTGGCTCTTTCGTGCGTCCCTAAACTAGATACGGCTTTCTATTAACAGATTGTAGAAACACACAAGGTTGCATTCTTACTCTGTGCCTGGAAATGGAACCACAACCTGCGATTGGGGTTGGATTTGAAGTATCAAGTCAAACAATTGCACAAAATTTTTCCTTTTTTGCTTTATCTCGTACCTTTTGAACTCTTTCGGCACAGGGTGATTGGAGCCAGCAAGGCAGATGACTTGACCCATTATCTATGCCCTTGGCGTTACCAGAGCTTATATGCATTGATGTAGACTTGAAAAGGATAGCTTCTTTTTCATAGTTGGACTTGCATTCCGCACAACAAGTGAGCATATCATGTTCCTCCTTATTGGTGAAGGTCATCCTTGATTCATGGACACTGCAAAGAACAGGAATGCAATAAAAAAAATAGCCTATGGAATTATGAACTTTGCTCCCTCTGTCCTATTTTGTGTGACCAGTACATTTTTATTTTGGTCTGTACCAAAATGAATTTCTAATTAATGCCCTACGTAAATACCTATGAGATATCCGTATTTTAGTGTTGGAAAATAGATCATTGAATCAAATATGCTTACATAAAAGTGGTACTCAAATGCTTTAAATAGTATGAGTTGGCACTATTTTAAACAGAATTCAAAGTCAAATAAGACGTACAGTATGCAACGGAAGGAGTATGTAGTAGGGTATTAGCCAAACTTTTATGTAACTTGGACTGACAAGAAAGCAAATATATTGACAAGAAAGCAAATGTAGATATGTAGTAGGGTATTAGCCAAACTTTAGTGTTGTTTCGTTTATCCTTCTTAAAAGGAGTTTGCAAGGACTCAAAATAGCTACTAAGAACAATGAAAACGATGTCCTAATTTTCGTTGCTAAAATGCTTTTACAAATTTTAGCAACAAAATTGAAATCTCCAGATAATCAATGGACATTTTATCTTCCTGCTAAGCTTGTTCTTTCAGAATGTATAAATCAATACTATATCATTCTTAGATCCGGACAAAAGAAAAGAGGACACTTCACATCTGTTTTCCCAACATTACTTTTTCGCCTCCTGCTCTTCTACAGACTTCAGACGAAAAAGTTGACACAAACTAGAACTTGGGTGATGCTATCTGCTATGCCATGCATATTTGTATTCCAAATATCGACCATGTGCTTCGAAAAACAAGTACCCACTGCCTTTAAAATGCGTGAACCAGAATATAGAGATCATGAAAATTAATATCCAGGATGGAAAATCGGGAAGGGTAGAGCTAAATCCAGTTACCATCCAAATATGGTCTACATATGATTTCAAACAGTAGTTCAGATAATTCAAAACAATAAGAAATGGAAGGAGACGATGCAAAGAAAAAGTACCTTGAAGCAGTGAGACTCAAACCAAGTCCACCTGATGGAACAGAAACAGCTTGAAGAGCCCATTGAATCTCAAGAGGTGGTTGTTTCATCTGGCATCTCATGTATGTCTGATAGTCTGCAGTAGCCATCAACCAAACCCTAGTGTTTGATGAACTGCCATACCCAAAAACCAAGCTTCCTATCTCTGAGACCAGATGATCAACTGGGCTATACCCAGTGTTTGGAACCCCTCTTTCTCTCTCCTCAACACACCATTTCAGGTCACCTGTGTAAATAATTACTCCTCCCCCTGTTGAGAGAGAAGAATCCACCTTCCTTTTTAGGTCTGACAGGTTCATGTCAACTTCCTCTCTCCTCATAAACCTCAAGGGCACAGATGAAAATTGAAATTTAATAACATGGGCCGATTTTAACTCAGGAACATCCCCGTTTTTTACTTTACTCATGATTTCAGAAACAAGATTTTCAGTTAAGGATACTGAGTCACCAACTATGACAGTGTTGTTTCTCCTCTTCTTCCTAAGCAAAACCTCCAAAACCAACTTGATGTCTTCTTCCTTCACAGAATCTGAAGAATTCTTGGTTGAGACTTTCTTGAAATTAGGGGAAAATAAAATTGGGTTTTGCTCAAAAGAGGAATTTAAGAAATGGGTATGACTTAAACTTGACTCAATGCGAGAAGGGGAGCAAGGAGTAGAAAAAACCCCACCACCTCCAGAGGTGTTATTAGTGTAACTCCCAAAGCAAGAGTCCTCTTCAAGATTATTCTTAACAGCAGTGCTGGAGAAGCCAGCTTCTTTCATAACCCTGCTGACACTAGGGTCATCCAATATTGACAGAATGAGTTGTTCCAACTCTACCTTAATGGCCAAAAGCTGCTGTTGCTGGTGTTGTACATGCTGCTGCTGCTGTTGTTCTATGCTACCCCTTCTCTGGTGTGCTTGTGCTCTTTTCAGTGCAGCAATTAGAGCATTGGAGAGAGAAGGCTGGCAGCCATGAAGAAGAGGACCAGGTGTGGTTGGGAGCCTGTTTAGAGCCACACTGAAGCAGAGTTCAAGTGCTCTCGAGTAATGAAAAGAGTGTGAAGCAGTTTGGTATGAAGAGGCTTGCGATTTGAGACATGCCCTTTTGAGGAGACTGGACCTTGAAGAGGTTATCAGTAAGGTGGCAGCCACATGGAGAGGGGTGACCTGTGCATGGCCCCTCCTCCTAGCCAAGCTTAGAGAATGCTTCAATACTGAAGCAGCCTCTGTTGTGAGGGTCTGCTGGACTGTACAACCTACTCCTGCACGCATAACTTACCCAAGCTCCCCACCCCCCACACCCACCTTCTTGATGAGAAGAACCCTTATGGTTTTGAGTGCTAAGTTCGCTAGTTACTTTTCTTGCCCCTCCTCCTCTCTTCCTTGACACCACCCCCCACACTACTGTGTTTAGAAGCACAAACTGGCTAAGGGTTCAAAAAGTAAGGAGAAAAAGTTCTGAAGAGGATAAGTTGAAGGAATTGCGTTTGAGGAACCAATCTAGTGTGTATCACCTTCTTTATACTTCTCGTTATCAAAATTTCTTCAATTCTTTGTCGTTCTTTTTGTTCGGGGTGACGAATGATATATTCAGTAACCGTATAATCATAGACATATTTGCATATCATGCCTCCTACTCTTTCGTAATCAAGTTTTGTACCACTGTTATTCCTCACTTTTTTCTCTTTTACGGGAAGGTTTATCATATGTAGGGAACTTTGTGGTGTTGTAACCGTGTGGACAGCATCATTACGAATCTTTCATTATATGGTTTTGTTGATGCTATATTTTGCACCCTGTGCTTTGTGCTGGAACTGTTTACAAATATTTTTCCTCTTCACTTTAGCACGAAGTATTAGGAAAGTTATGTGGCTCCATAATAGTTTTTTTGTTGTGTTAAATTTCATGCATGTCCCTGTTAATGTTGTATGTACAAAAACTGAAAGGTGATTGTGTTATGCTTCCAATTCATTGTGTAGTTGTTGTAGAACTAGTAGTGGAAATTTAGAAATGATAGGTACGTTTCTTGGAATGGGTGCGAATTAGCCGAATAGGGTGTAAAAATAGCTTTACCAATTTTTTGTTGTCAAAATATACTTCTATAGACATGAAAAGTTCAAACAAAGCTAAAAATAAAAGAAATTGATATTTTCATTTTGAATTTGAAAGAATCAACCTCCGTCCTATATTACCAATCTCGCCTTAATAGTGTCATGTTCTGAGTGAGATTATCATTTTCCAATAAAAAGAAAACCGTGCAAAATGGTTTTGCTTATGATTATTTTCTGATTTAGTTCATAGATATCTATCTGGTAACACATTTTCGATCTTCCTTTTCTTTTTGGGGTGGGGAAAGAAAGGAAAGAAATCGTATGGCGAACTCAATTACATCTCCTCCTTATCGTTAATTTCGTGTGATTTCTTGACCAACACCCTCCCCCGGGGAGTTATCTGCAAATATTAGAACCTCTTCCTACGGTATTTTGTGAACTTTAATCTATGCTAGACTGTGACCCTTTGTTCAAATTTCGGAAGACTTACAACTATATATAATTGCTATCTCTACTTTTGGACTATCGTTTGATCAGTGCGTAAAAGTAATAATCAGCGCTTAAAACTCATTATATCACCTGTAGGGACGGACTGGACCTAGTCCAATGTGTAGAGTTGATTGCTGGTATTTAAAGATAAAAGCTTACTTTTGATAATCATTTTGCATTTATTGGACTTGGCAATGTCAATAGAATAGAAGTAGCGAAAAGTTTAAACAGGAGTGATGCATTTATAAGATAAATTTGCTCCGAAGTTGATGAAAGGCTGCAAAAGAAGATTTCAATCTCCACCTATTCCTTTATTTATTTATTTTTTATCTAATGCAATGACATGATTTAAAAGACAGCATGATTCTTAGACTGGTAATACTGTTTTCTCCTTTTCTAGTGTGGTTTCTCATGCAAATAGGGTTTCACGAAAGCAGGGGTCTAAGCTACGCGTTAGACCCACAATATTCAAACATCTTTTCACTCAGAGAGGTTGCTGCTTTTTTTTTCCACATCAGGCTTTGAATGGATAGACAAGACCAGCCGAATATCAAATAAAGTACTAAAGGGAAAAGGTGGAAAGAAAGAAGCCAGAGTGTGATGAGAGATAAAAGAAACAAAAGTGATGATTTTTTTCCTTTCTCATGTTTATCATTTGTTCTTGGCATATAAATGAGTAGTTACAACATTTGATAAGGTTTTGTTTGGACCAAAAAGAAGATCAGGCTTCATGCCAATCCTCGAAGAGAGACAGAATTTTATTCCCCAAGTACCAAAAAAGCAACCATCTGTCTGCTATGCTGCATAACATTATTGCCACTTTTTCTACCATGCCACTCTCTCTCTCTCTCTCTCTCTCTCTCTCTCTCTCTCTCTCCCTCTCCCTGCAAGAACCTTTTGTCTTCATCCTCTCTCATTTCCAACAACCCACTCAAGACCTTTTTGATCACCCAAAAAAGAAAAGGAAACTGAAACCTGTTTGAATGGGAAAGGTAATAATGTTCATACTTGTAGATAAAGCATGTTGCTTTGACTGCTAATTTTAATACATCAAACTCGATGTTTACAGCGTCTTGGTTAGGGAAGTACGTGATCTGCAATGCTCATGTTCACTTTAATTGTTGCTAGGAAAATGTATTAGTGAACAAATTGAGGGAATGTATCCCGAAAATACAAAGTTGATAACATTATTCATCTTCATATATCCGCAAATGTACTTGAATAGGGTGCTGAAGTTCATAGTATATGTAAGAATGGAAGTCGGGGCTCTTGCACATGTGCTTGAGTCTGATATGATAAGCTGATCTTGTCCAGTAATGGAGTCTTTCTTTGGGCTACTCAATGGTGTAGGACTCATTAAACATCTCAACTATACTTTAAATAGCAACGAAGTCTAACGACCAGCTTTAGAAGTAAGTTCACCCCGGCTATTAGATGTCTACCTATCCTTTTTTGCCCAATGACCAACATCAGATAAAATGTTGGCTCTGGTATTAGGTAACCTCTCCTATTAAATCTTTTTGCTTTCAAAGAAGATTGATATCCTCTATAATCACTCACTCAATGACTACTAGTCGGCATTGTTGGCTCTGACTTTGAGTTGCTCATCTTTCATTGTTCTTGGTATGTTTAGACAAACCGCTGTCATGTGTGGTTGGCTTCAACTTCAAGATATGTTCTTCTCCTTGTGTCTAAGCGACCAAAAGCTTACAAGCGCGTTGTTGGCACCAACTTCTAACTATGCCATTTTCCTTGTGTAAGCGACCAGCTGTTTCCAAGTAGCGTTTCTGAAACACAAATAGTTTGAATGCATAATTGGCCCCCGGCTCTTAGGTTTGCTGTTTTTGGTATGTCTAGATGACAATTTGCTTTCATGCATTATTGGTTCGCCATTCAATATACTCTCCTCCTTTCATTTAAGCGATCAACTACTTCCAAATGCTTTGGCTCCAAGTCTTATATACCTCCCTGTCCCCAAAAAAAAAATCATTCATATTTCCTTTTTGTGTTGCCCCAAGAAAATTTTTCAATTTCCAAATATAAAAACTTTTAAGTTCACTTTTTCATTTTTACCCTTTGTCTACTTCTCCTTTATTATCTTTCTCTCCCTCGCTTACTCCCCAAAACTAACTTTCTCTCTCATCTCCTCTCCACCCATTTCTCTTTCTCTCTCATCTTCCTACTCTCCTCTCATTTCTCTATCACTTTGTCACTTGGAAGTGATGATGCTGGAAGCGAGGCCCATAAATCTGGTGATGACGATCCGCTGATAATGGTGATTGATTTGGATTTTTTTTCTTATGTCTTGTGTAAACCCATTATGCATCAACATAATCTGTTTGTTCTTGGGCAATGTGGTTTTTATAAGTTAGGAATTCAAATTTTGGATACAACTAGAGAGATGGGAGTAAATTTTAATGTCCAATATCTCAGCAAAGCAAATATAAGGAAAAAGTAAAGAATTTTAGTATTGTTTTCTTTATCCATGATGGTCATGGTTAAGAATCGACCAAGATGAAGAGGAGAGAGGAGAGAGCATAGAGCAAAGACGTGGACAAGGACAAACTTGGTTTGACAGTGGGCCTATGATAGGTTATAAAAGTGACGAGGGTAAAGTTAGAAAAATAAGCAAATTTGACCATTTTCCTAATATTTGTGCAAGTCAAATGTGTGCAATAGTTTAGGGACAGAGGGAGCAAGTGAACTTTGTTCCTAAGTACCAACATCTTTTATGTAATTTTGGATCCAAATCCTAGATTTTTTTTCATTGTGTTTAAGCCACCAACCACTTTCCCTTTACATGTGTTGGCCCAGCTCTTAGACATGTGTCTATTATCCCTAGACGAGTAACTACTTCCACATGTTGTTGGCTCTGGCTTTTTCATGTGCCCTTTATCTGACGAGCAATTGCTTTCACGTGTTGTTAGCTTTTAGGTTGCACCTTTATCTGGCAACCAACGGCATTGTTGGCTTCAGTTTCTAAGGGTTCGCCCTTTGTCTAAACAACCAACCAACCATTCCATGCATGTTGGCTCTTACTTCATATGAAGTTTATTTCCAGTTTAATATTCCAAATGAAAAGTTATTCCCATATCTTATTGGCTTCGGGTTTGTCACTTTCACATGTTGTTGGCTCCTATTTCAAATAAGTTTTAGTCTCAAATTAGTTCTGATGTTGCTCGATGACCGCACGCTTCCACTCATTGTTGGTTGCAACTTTGATTAATGCCGTTAGGTGTTTGGTAGTAGTTGAGTACCTCTTGTCTGGTTCCAATTTCCAATTTTTAGTCACATATCCTCCGAACTACGTTGCTCTGTTTCTTTTTCTAGGATACATAGGAAGTCTTATAAAGGTTCATCCCCTTTTTTGTGTGTCGTCGTGTCAGTCGTCTGTCCAATGGTTTTTTGGTGTTGATTTACAAAAATGTATTTTTTTTATGATGTTCGCTTGCATGCAAGATCCCTTATCACTGAAGGGCTCTGTAGATACTCATTTTTGTACTTATCTTTTCTTTTGAGCTAGACTAGTCTAGTAACATCTGATCCGATCTGACTCAATCCTATTCAGTTAGTGTCTTCGTATAGGCATTAAGTTATCTTGTAATTCAGTCTAGTTTAATCTAGTCAAGTTAATCTATTTATATTAGGTTTCACCCAGGTCAGAGTATAATGAATTAGGTTTACCATAGATTGGGCTTTGGGTGTGTTTTTATTTGATCTATGAATATCTAAATGGTAGGAAATAAAACTTTTCTGGGCTTTAAAGTAAGTCACGATAGAAAGTGTATGGACCGATACACCAGGGCGGGTTTAGCCATACTGCTGGGTAGAGGTGGCAGTTTTTTACTATTTCTCTTGTGGTGGCTAGGGATGTGTAATAATCTTTTTGTGCATCATTTTTGCAGCCCAGACCCTGAGACCTCTACACAAACATCCCTAAGGTCCCCCTAACATGGAGGAGAATCACTAGAAGCTACTGTTATTTTGTTAGGGTTTTCCATACACTTCATCCTATATCTAACTTGTCCATATAATCACACACTTATTTTTTTTATGTTTACATTATGGATGGATCAAACTCAACAGCCTAGAAATCAAGATCCAAAGGCATGATCTATCTTTTATTCTTGTAATTCAAAGAACTTTGTCCCCGCGATTGAATCTTGAAGTTTGGATATTAAGTACTCAAATCTCACGTCTTTCCTAAAACTATTTTGATGATGAACTCGTTCTCACAACATATTGGTTTTTAACCACTGATCAAGATTTAGGTTGCCTCTCCTAGGTTCCTATCACCATCTTGTTACATACCTGAATCTGGCTTAGGGTTATGGAGAATAGAGGTTGGATATCAAATATAGTCGTTATTGCAAGATTTGGCATGATTTTGAATAAAACTAGCCGTTACTTTTCATCCAATGGTCAATAAAGGCGATTGCATTGCCTTATTGCCCATTTCTTGACTGCATCACGTAACCTCTTTTTTTCTTCAAGCATTACTGTCTCTAAAAAAATCAGGTTGTGGCACCATTTTTTGCTTTGGAAAGCTAATGAAATGTTTTATATGAAAATATTAGCCCTAAAAACATTTTTGAAAAAATCTGAATGAGCTCTAAAGTTTATTCATTTTCAAGAAACACACTTTTGTGAAAGGTTATGAACTCATGTAATGCACAAGGTGTCCTAAAGTCATTTTAGATTATAGACATCAATCCGAGCATCAAACCACAACTATTACATAAAAGTAAAGATCAATCATAATCCAAACTAACTTAGCCTATGCATCCTTTGTTGTTTATTGACATTGGACTTGATGAAGCTTCCATAGCATGTCAACTATAGCTATAAGCTTCTTTGGTTTTAATCCATCTATCCAACACCTCAAATGTGTCTTCTTGAGTGTCTATGTATATACATACTAAAAATCCACTCAAAGCACATATTAGTACATAATCAATGTGTAGTTATCATAAAAATAAGATGTAAGCCTATGTTATCCAATCATAGGGCTAACAATCTCCCCTAATTTTATAATGACAAACATTGATTCTATATAAGGTAAGATGTATCAAATGATAGTCAATTGAGCACAACAATCTCACTTAGAACATGCTATCATCTCTAGTCTACTCAAGATGTGTCAATTTATCTCATATAGTAATTAAGTTCATAGCTAGATCCCCCTCACTATAACAAGATATGCCTTTCCTCTAATGTTCTCTCAAAAATACACAATCACATAGTATATAGAATCATGATTATTTCTCCTTCTTTGTCGTCAACAAGAAGACAAGGGTATGCGTGTCTGAGAAGATAGTTATAAGCAAGATATTGGTGCGAGATGCATATAACTCATGAAGTCACACAAATGACATCAATAATTCCTTCAGGATCCAAAGAAAGATTTGCAATGTAGCTCAATATTCTAATGTTCTTCATACACTTTTTCAAGAGTAACAAGATAGTATGTGATTCAGGTATGTAAGCTTCCCTTGTCAAGTTGCTCTACGCATATACCATCCTAATGTATGCTCCCTCTCAATTAATGCCAATGAATATCCAACAAACTCAACTAAATGTGTAACCAAGTCATGCTCTCCTTTTGGCATTACCAAAAGGGGTGTGTGTGTAGGAATGGCAATGTGAAGGATTAATACGACATAATTTCAACGTGAAATTTCTACAAAGATAATAATGGTCATCAATATTTCCTATGTAAGTACAAGAGGATATCCATCGTCATCTAAATCCTCCAAGTATCCAAGATTATAATATGGCAAAATAAATAATGAAGGATTCACAATCTAGACCATAGTGTGCATGAGTGCTTAATAAGCAAGTTATTTATATCATGAGAAATAAGTATGGCAATTTAAGGATGTTTCATGATGTATAAGTTTAGCACATAGCACAATGCTGAATAGAGCATTAACTTTTACCCTGTTAATGAATTATCGAGGATTCAATCTAATGAGGGATCATTTTTAAGTCCATTTTCTTTGACAAGCTTTGAGGTTCTCCTCATTTGAAATAGCATCTCTAATCTTAGAGTGCTTACTCCCCCTTAAGATTTAGCTTATTACTCTTCCTTTTCAAATTTATCTTGGAGCCTTCTCCTTGTTGCTATTTTCCTTTTCTTTGAACAACCTACAATCACAATTCCGGTCTAGCTTTTGGTACCCACATTTTCTTGGGTCCTTAGGTGTTAGTTTTAAATTTGTAGTCTTGACCTTTCGTAATCCACTTTTTTTCACACCTCTAACATAAATAATCTACAAGGGTAATTAATTGTATGTCCTTTCTAGTTGCACCAACCATAATGTGTAATGAAATGAGCAGTAGGTCTTCGGTTGCCTTTGAGGAAAATTCTTTTGAGCTTGGTTTTGTAAATTCTTCCTCAAGAAGCTCAAAGGATTAATGTTTAATCCACATATATCTAGAGAAACGTTTTGGGTGCCAATTAAGACGCCCAAGTTGTCCTCACCTTCTACAAAATCGGTAGGACACTCTTTCAAATCATCAACCTCAATTTCAATATCTTATTTTATTTCTCTAAGTTGAACATATGTTGTGAGTCTCACTTGAACGGATATTTTTAACGAAGCCAATCAAACTATCATCCAAATACTTTACATAAAGATGGCTAGATAGGCATTCATACCTGGCATGCAACTCATTATTTTCACCATTTAATTATCTAGCTCTTTAAAAAACGCATGTACTCGTCTTTTCAAAGCACAAATTTTCTTGGCTAACCTCATGGATTCTTCATATAAAATAGTATAAATATCATAAATATCATCATTTGAGCAATCACTATCACTATGCGAAGAGTTTACCTCATCTTCCTTTTGAGCCATGAAACATAGATTTGCATCTCTATCATGGAAGCAATCAGCTTTATCTCCATTTGAGTCATTATTACTCCAAATAGTAGCTTTAATTGATGTTTTTATGGAGTGCTTCTATTGTGATGGACTCTCCATACTTGAATCATTCTTGTCCTTATGTGAGTTTGTATCTTTCTTCATTTTGAGAAACTTATTGAATTTCTTTCCAAGTATATCCATCTCTTTGTTATTCAAGTCTTTCTCCTCTTCACATGAAGATTGATCCGTTAGCGATTAAGCTTTAAGAGCAATACACTTTTCCTTCTTCTTTGAACCTTTTTGCCAGAATGATTCGTGTTGCATTTCATATGTCATCAAGGAACAAATTAATTCTTATAACAAGAAGATATTGTGATCCTTTGATTCTTGAAGTGGAGTGATTTTTGCATCCCGCTCTCTAGGTAATGACCTCATCACCTTTGTCACAAGATCACCGTTAGAAAAATCCTTTCTAACTGGAACCTTTGAATCTTTAGGAAAGGATTTTTCTAAAAAACATTTGAAACAATTCATATTCTCTATGCAATAAATTTATCTTTGAATCTTTTAGAGAGAAGTCTCATCATGAGTGAATTGAAGTGTATCACAGATAATAACTGGATTGAGTTCACTTATGCTTAGAGCACAACTTTTTTCTTAGCTCTAGAATTCATGCAAAGCATATTTTTATCATAGTCACTAAATTCGGGTTTCTCCTTTGGCACAAGCTTATCCTAATCAACTTGGTGAGAACATAAGGGTCATCTTCAACGATTCCCCTTATTTTAAAGTCTAAAGATCTACAAATACTCTCATCTTAAATTTTCATATACTATAGGAAAACCCATCAAAAAATGAAGGTCTGATAATAAAACTCCCCTTAAGACTAAAAAATTCTATGATCTTTTAACTCTCTAGGTGTTAACCAAAAAATGAAGAGTTGAGTCTTTGATACCACTTGAAACCAATAAAATAATCCCGGGGGAGGGGTGAATAGGGTTTTTGAAAATTAATGGAAAATTTAAACACAATGACGAATCTCAAAACTAAGCAATATTTAAATGAAGATGCTAACTACATAATCTCATGCAATTGTAGCGCAATAAGTAAATATACTGGGTTAGAGATACTTGACAAGGAGACTTTAATGGTTCGGCTTGAACTACCTTCAAGTCTACATCCACCTCTTTAAGAAAATCCCTTGCAGGAGCACTATAATCCACTAGCAACAATCTCCTTTCAGGTTAAGATCAAAACCCTTACAAAATTTGGTGATATCCCCACACAAAGTATAATCCTTTAATCCAGAAAGCTCACCCAAGACTTGAGAAACTCAAGCCTTGATCATAATCTTTTTACAAAAACCAATTGTGTACAAATAGACTCTCTTGAAAGGAAATGAGTACAGATGAAGCTCTAACACAATAGAGAGATAAAAGCATTGATGACTTGAAGTAGAGGTGTCAAAAGGGCTCTGCGCCCACGGGCTGGCCCAACCTTACCCGTTTTTAGCCCGGCACAATAGGTGAACAGTAGCGGCCCGTCATTTTAGGGCTTGGACCAGGTCAGAGATTTGCAGAAAAAGCCTGGGTTAGGCCCAGCCAGAAAAAGCCCAGGTCAGGCCCGAAAAAACAGGCTAACCCAATTTGGCCCGATAATGGCCCAGGCTTTGACCCTCTGTTGGCCCATTTTTTGGCCGTTTTCTGGCCTGATTTCTGGCCCTAAAATGGTAGGCCCCACGGATTTTTAAAATTATTCCCCCCATTTTCCCCCCAACGGCCATATTTCTTATTATTTCCCTAAATTTCACTTTTACCCCCAACACCAATATAACGGCTAGTTTGAGGGGTATTTTGGTACAACTTAATTTTTTCAACTCTTTTAAGATTTTTTTACACTTTTACCCTCCCCAACAACTATAAACGGCTAGTTTTAAGGAGCATTTTGATCTTTTATGGGCTTTCAATCTTTTAAGGTTTTTTTACACTTTTACCCTCCCCAACAACTATAAACGGCTAGTTTTAAGGAGCATTTTGGTCTTTTGTAGACTTTCAAAAATTTATAAATTCATATCCTTTCTTTAAAATTTTTCACACCAATCTTCTTACTCTCTTATCAAAACATTCTATATTCTTACAAGCTTTGCTAGTATTTCCCTATCCAATTACTACTCTTACTAATTACTACTCTTGTTTACTAATTAGTACTCTTGCTAATTCCTACTCTTGTTTAATAATTACTACTCTTGCTAAATTCTAATTACTAGCTAATCCTCTTATTCATTTATTACTCTCTAATTATTTTGTTTACTAATTAGTAATTAGTGAATTCTTATTTATTAATTACTATTACCAAATTCTTTTTAATTACTAACTCTCTCCAATTTTGAATTACTAGTTACTCTTATTCATTTGTTACTCTTTAATTTTTTTTAATTGTTATTTCTAATTATTTATTACTGCTCTAGTTTTATTTTCCAATCTAGTAAAAAAGTTTAGCGTCAAATATGGCTGGAATACTGAAGAAATTGAAGCGTGGATCATCATCACGAAAAATACCACCACCACCACCAGCACAAGCACAACCACCACGGCCATCACAAACACCAATCCAAGCACCACCACAACCATTCGTTCCTGGACGAATGAGTATAGGTTGTATGATAGATACCCAAGCCAATTGGGAGTTCAATCAAAACATTCCAGATATTGAATACACACCTTCACAAGATAGCCCGCATTTTAGTCAAGGACGCAGCTCGGTTGGCAAAGCTACTACTCCGTGGCATAATGTTAACCCGATGAGCAGTCATGATGGAGAAGGGCTGAGCAATCCTTCAGTAGTCAGCCAGAAGTCCAAAAGGTGAAAAAAAAGAAAGCCGAGTGTTGGAATCATTTTGATGAAATTATGGTGGACGGCATTCGAAAAGCTCGATGTAAGTATTGTACTAAATTATTTTCGTCTGGTAGTGGTAATGGACATCTTAACAGGCATTACTCTCAGTGTGCACCTCGACAAGGCCACGTCGAACCTAGACCAAACGCAGTTATCTTTTGACGGTAAGTTATTTGTTTATAATCAGCGAAAGTAAAGAGACGGTCTCGCTGAATTTGTTATTCATGATGAACAAGCCTTTACTTTTGCCGATAATGCTAAGCACTCTAGATATATGAACACCTACGTGCAACCTTTGTACAAAAAGGTTCATAGAAACACAACTAGATCCGATGCATTTTAGCAGTATAATGCTGCTAAAGCACGCCTGATCGATTATTTCGATAATTTTGACGGTAAAGTTAGTCTTACTTTTGATATTTGGCAATCTTCGTTTACTTTTGTTAGTTATGCTTGTGTGACAGCTCATTGAATTGATGCAGATTGGATTATGAATAAGAAAATCATCGCTTTCGAACTCTTTCCTTTTCCGCATGATGGAATGAACGTTGCTATTATTATACTTAAAGCATGTACCATGTTTAAATTAAAAGATAAGATTATGAGTATTAGTTTTGATAATGCTTCTAACAAAAAGTTGTTGTTGATGCTTTAGAGGAGAGCCTCAAACCTGTACTTTTTGGTAAATTATTTCATGTTCGTTGTGTTTGTCATATAATTAATTTAATTGTTCAAGATGGTTTAGCTGCTGCAGGAGATATTCTTCTCAAAATGAGGGGTATGACAGCGTATGTTAATAGTTCGAGTCCGAGAACACAACAATTTAAAATGTTGTGTGTTCAATATAATATGCCTCGCAGGAGAGCAGTTACAGATGTGGTCTATAGGTGGAACTCTACATATCATATGCTTTTACATATTCTAGCATACAAAGAAGTCTATACGCATTTTCTACTAACCTTGTTCCCAGCCGGCTTGCCAACTCACAGGAATGGCAGATGGCCACATACCTAGCTGAATTTTTGGAGGTATTTTACACGTCTACCAATTTATTGTCTGGTACGTACTATCCCACCTCTCCTCTCGCTGTAATAGAAATTCTCAAGATGGCTACAATGTTAACAAAATGGAGATATATAGGACCCTTCCAGGAAATAGTAAAAGTGATGGATAAAAAGTTTAATAAATATTGGAGTGAACTGCCTGTTATTTTTGCTGTGGCTACTTGTTTAGATCCTAGGTTAAAGTTGCATGGCGTGAACGTCTCGATACAAGAGATATCAAGATTAATGTGCTACCCAAAAGCGGACACAACCGCACTCACAGCGAAAGTGAGCAAGACATTTGAGGAATGTTCAACCTCTATCGTAATTCTGCTGACGTGCGCAGGCGAGCTTCATCATCGACTGCTGAGAGGTATTATGCGCCATACCTTAAGGGCTTTGAACATCTAGTAGCAAGACAACTACCAGGTGAAGGTACTTCTAATTCGGCAGGTTCGTCTACTTTCCTCTTTTAATGAGATTGGTGTATATTCAAATACTGATCATTATGCTGATTTATCAATGCAAGAACATGTTAATTTTAATTTGTTAAATTTTTTAGAAACAAAATCAAAACATGTATAAAACTTTATCCCAAATTGCACAGGATGTACTGCCAGTGCAAGCCTCTACGGTTGCTTCAGAGTCGGCATTTTCAGTGAGCAGAAGAGTTTTGGATGACAGGAGGAGTCGTCTTAATCCCGAGTCGCTCGAGCTATGTGTATGTTGGAAGGATTATCTTGATGCAAATACCGCAAGCAAGATAAACCGATTGATGATAGGAAGAGCAGTGACTCGGACGTTGAAGTACTTCCAGATGATTAGGTAATTTTCTTTTCATTTTCTTTTTCTCAAGTTTTTAGAATAAAATTTTCACAAAATATAGTTATATATATATATATATATATATATATATATATATATATATATGTAATAGGTTTTTACAAGCAAGATAGATATTTTTTCATATATATAAAAAAATAGGTAACTTCGCCTATTTGTTTACAAGCAGCCGGTCCCAAGCCTAAATAAAAGGAGGAAGGCCTATGAACACATTTATCTTCAATTTAACTCTATCAATTTGAATATTTGAATGCTAGAAATTTTATTTTATACACACATATTACTACATAGTTTACAGAAGTTTTATCTAATTTATTGTTAATTGCTTATGTTGTTTCAGCTTAGTTTTTATGTTAGATTTGTCAATTGGTGGCTCCTTCTCTTCTTAGTTCTTCTTTCGTATTGTTTGGAGTTTTGACATTCTAAAAGTTTTCAGTCTAGATCATTGTACTGAAGTGATCTAAATAGAGACTTGCTTTACATTCTACATAAAGGTGTGCATGTCTAGGGCATTTTTAGTTGTTTTACTTGCTTGCATACACATATATGTGGTAATATGTATACACACATTATTACATTACAATTTGCTTATATAATAACAAAAAAAATACCGCAATTAAAGTCTTTACTTTGAATAACAAGAAATTAAAAAAAACACGAGTTGAACCTGGGCCCGGCCCAAGTCCGACCTTAAATATTGGGCCTAGGGCTAGGGCTTGGACTGGGCCTAGTTACCCCTCTTCTCTGGCCCGGCCCTGGCCCCGGCCCCCTTTCACTCTTGGCCCGCTGTGCCCGGGCTAAGCCAGCCCAAGCCCAGCCCATTGACACCTCTGACTTGAAGAATGCTCACTCTCAATCAAAAAATTATTCACAAAGATGCTCTTCTTAATGATGTAACATCATGAAGATAAAGAGAGAAAGTTTAATATATGAGCCTTGATGTTTTTCTAATGAATGGAGGCTTAGAACATGGTTTCCATTATGTATGATGAAGCCACAAATCATTTATGTAGGGCCAATATCAAATATAGTTGTTATTGAAATGTTTGGCACTATTGTGGCAAAGCTAGCCATTATTTTTCTTCTAACGGTCAATAAAGTCAACTGCATTATGAATGTAGTTGACTGCATTGCCTTACAACTCATTTCTCGACTGTCAAAACCCCCTTTCTTACTAGTATTGGTTTGATGTCCATTTCTAGACTACATTGAGCCGTCTTTTGCGTTGGAAAGCTATTGAAATTTTTTTTATTAAAATATGAAAAGATTAGCACCAAAAACATTTGTGAGTAAATTTGAGTAAGCTCCAAAGTTTACTCATTTTTAAGAAACACACTTGTATGAAAGGTTTTGAACTCACATGCAATGCACAAGGTGTCCTAAGGTCATTTTAGATCATAGTCATCAATCCGAACATCAAACCAATACTCATAAAAGTAAGAATCAGTCATAATCCATAGCCTATACATTCTTGCTGCCCTTTGACATTGGACTTGATGAAGCTTCCATAACATGTCTACTATAGTTTTAAGATTCTTTAGTTGGAATTCATCTATCCAACTTCTCAAATGTGTCCACTCAGTGCACACATTAAGACATAATCAATGTGTAATTATCATCAAAACAAGACGTAAGCCTATGTTATCCAATCATATGGGTAATAATTAGTGAATTGATGATCATGGGTCTTGTTTTCATAGTTATTATTTTTTATTGGCTCTAGAAGTTAGATGGTAACTCAAAAGACTAGATTTTTTGGATGCAGGTCATCAAATTAGTATTACTCTATAATGGAGACTTTAAAACTCAACCTAATTTGAGAATTTTTCAGGTTCATCGAACTCTAATTGTGGAATATATAGTGGTATGTGTTCTAAAGTAGTGTCAAAAAGAAATCCCCTACCTTCTCTTAGAACAAAACTACACCATAATCCTGCCTTAGTCATATCTTGATCTCTCCCATCATGTAGATTGCACATGATAAATTTTTGGTCGGATTTTCAACCATCGCCAGATTTCAAGTTCCCGAACGGAGTTTTAAGTTATGGCTGAATATTCAATATTTAGCTGGGCAATAAACCACGGATACCCGATCTAACTTTCATAGAAGTCACCAGTTTTATTGTTAGTTTCCAGCCTTTTTTTAGCGGCGGCCTATCCGATCAAATTTATGATCTTCATTTTATTTGAACAGATGTGTCCGATGGTTAAGTTGAGTCTCAATTTCCATTGTCAATTCAGGTGATTTCCTGCCGACGGCCTTTTCAATCCTCTTCTTTGATGACCATTATATTTATGTTAGACCTATTGGTTTAATGATCACGATGTGTCGCCATTTCTATAGTCAGATTCGGGCCATTTCCAAGTGATAGCCTTTACTCTTGAAATTCAATGATATTTCTTTTCTAGCATTAAATCTAGAGTCCAATGTTAGTGACGGTAGCCAATTTCATCGTCAATTCCACCCGTTTTTAGCAATGACCTTTCCACTTAAATTTTACAATCGCCATTTTTCTCTAATACTCTATGAGGTGTCTTTTCCTATTTATGTTCCAGAGTGGAAGTACAGTTTGCAAATTATGGAAACAATGTGTGTAACACCCCAAAATTTTAGAGGTGCTCAAAATTATTATTGGTTGATTTTTTAGTGATGATTTTAAGTTACAATTGGGATTGACATTGCCGTGCTTGTTGGGTGTCTTCACGCAATCTTGGCACCTCATGCTTATTTAGGACTCAGTGTTGACTACTTCTCTGATCCACATCTCGTGCTACCTATCATTGCCGTGCTTGCTAGGTGGCACAACCTTATACCGCCACCTCGTGCTTTGAGCCTTGACATGCTTTGGTTAGCATTGCCGTGCTTGCTAGGTGGCACAACCTTGTCTTGCCACCTCGTGCTTTGGTTCTCATCGTCGTGCCACCTTGTCTTGCCACCTCGTGCTTTAGTTTGCATCATCATGCTTGCTAGGTGGCACAACCTTGTCTTGTCACCTTGTGCTTCAAGTCTTGTCATGCTTTTGTTCGCATCATCGTGCTTGCTAGTTGGCAGAACCTTGTCTTGCCACCTCGTGCTTCTAGCCTTGTCGTGCTTTGGTTAGCATTGTCTTGCTTTCTAGGTGTCACAATCTTGTTGTGCCACCTTGTGCTTCCAGCCTTGTCGTGCTTTGCTTAGCCTCGTCGTGCTTATTAGGTGGCACAACCTTATTTTACGACCTCGTGTTTCTTTTCACCTCGTGCTTCCTAGAAATTTCTATAAATATGCCTTTGATCTTTTCAACTTACTTTAAGTTATCTTTGACTTTCATCAGTAGATAACTAAAGAGTGAGAAAAGACGATTAGCCTCAGTTATGAAAAATGAATCATAAGGTCTGATTGGGAGCAATTGTATAAGTGGATTCTTCATGATTTAGGTAAGGGGAATTCCATATCACTATTGTTTTATTCCACGTGGTTATTTATTTCTCAACATTCGTTGTACTCCTAAACACTGTTGTCCTGAAATCTTGCTCAAATGCTTTGTTTTGAATATTGGTAAACATCTTGTTTTTGAAATATGTTTGCGGGACGTGGCTTTAGTACTTTTGATCAATGACAGTGCTGCAATGATTTGTCTACGTACATGATAGGTTATGATTATGATACAGCTGGGCTTTGGCGGATCCTTTTGAGGATACCGGAGGCAAGATGGTAAAGTGTTATTTTTTATATGCAAATTGGATATTGAATTGGTTTACTAGTTGTTCGGGGTGCTAAGCCACGGTTGCATTGACTGTTTGACTATCGAATATTTTGACTGATCCTGAATTGTTTACTGTGTTTAATTCTGATCTTATGGTGCTATGATTATTCCACTTACTGCTGGCTCCCCCCAATCATTTACCCTTCAAGTGCAGAAGATTAATTAGGTAAGCACATGCAAGCGGGGATGTGAACGGGACATGCAGTTTTGGAGTTTTAGAAATCTTTGTAACCTATTTTTAGGGCTTGTAATCTGATGGGAGACTGTTGTAATTGTGATGATGCTTTTGAAGTAAATGATTGGCGACTGGGTCGTCACAATGTGCCTTATTTTGGATCATGTTGTTTCATAGGTGGTGTTAGGCGTCAGGCTTTTGTGTAGGGTGAGTTTTTGCTCGTGGGCTCACATGTAATGTTGTCAAAGGGCCGGGCTTGGGCCGGCCCAGCCCAAGCCCATCGGGCCTGCTGTGGGGCCGGGCAGGGGCCGGGCCAGTGGGGCTGCCAACCGGGCCGGGCCGGGCCTGCCGAAGGCAAACCTAGGCCCAGTCCAGGCCCTGGCCCTAGGCCCAATAGCTAGGGCCGGGCTTGGGCCGGGCCCGGGCCCTTTTTTTTTTCTTCTTGTTATTCAATTTTAAATTTCATCTCTAGGCAATATTCACAATTTAACGAACCTAATCTTTATCCTTTTATTTCATTATAAGTAATATACATATATATGTATGTATGTATATACATATTTATTTGTTAGCCATTATATTTTTTATTATATGTTAAACATTTTCATACTCTTCTTGGTGAGCTTTATTAATAAAATCTTAACACATAACAATTTATATAGAAAAATAATAAATGTATTCATAGGCCCTCCTCCTTTTATCCGGGCTTGGGACCGGCTGCTTGTAAACAAACAGGCGAAGTTACCTATTTTTTTATATATACGAAAAAATATATATCTTGCTTGTAAAAATTTATTTTATATATATGGAAAAAAAGTATATTTTGTGAAAAAATTTATTCTTAAAATTCTAACAATCAAAATAATAATGCATGTCTATCCAAAATATCAGCAATCAAAGATCAAGAAATCTGCAACGTCAACCAAAAGGATCAAAAGAGGAAAATAAAAACAAATTACCTAATCATCCAGAAGTACTTCAATATCCGAGTCACTGCTCTTCCTATCATCAATCGGTTTATCTTGCTCGCGGTATTTCGCATCAAGATAATCCTTCCAACATACACATAGCTCGAGCGACTCGGGGTTAAGACGACTCCTCCTGTCATCCAAAACCCTCCCGCTGGCTGAAAATGCCGACTCTGAAGCAACCGTGGAGGCTTGCACTGGCAGTACATCCCGTGCAATTTGGGATAAAGTTTTATACATGTTTTGATTTTGTTTCCAAAAATTTAACAAATTAAAATTAACCTGTTCTTGCCTTGATAAATCAGAATAATGATCAGTATTTGCATATACACCAATCTCATTAAAAGAGGAAAAAGTATACGAACCTGCCGAATTAGAAGTACCTTCACCTGGTAGTTGTCTTGCTACTAGATGTTCAAAGCCCTGAAGGTATGGCGCATAATACCTCTCAACAGTGGATGATGATGTAGCTCGCCCGCGCACGTCAGCAGAATTACGATAGAGGTTGAACAAGTCCTCAAACCTCTTGCTCACTTTTGCTGTGAATGCGGTTGTCTCCTCTGCTGTGTAGCACATTAATTTCGATATCTCTTGTATCGAGGCGTTCACGCCATGCAACTTTAACCTAGGATCTAAACAAGTAGCCACAGTAAAAATAGCAGGCAGTTTACTCCAATATTTATTAAATTTTTGATCCATCACTTTTACTATTTCCTTAAAGGGTCCTATATATCTCCATTTTGTTAACATTGTAGCCATCTTCAGAATTTCTATTACAGCGAGAGGAGAGGTGGGATAGTACGTACCAGACAATAAATTGGTAGACGTGTAGAATACCTCCAAAAATTCAGCTAGGTATGTGGCCATCTGCCATTCCTCTTGAGTTGGCAAGCCGGCTGGGAACTGGGAACTGGGTTAGTAGAAAATGCGTATAGACTTCTCGGTATGCCAGAATGTGTAAAAGCATGTGGTATGTAGAGTTCCACCTGTGGACCACATCTGTAACTGCTCTCCTGCGAGGCATATTATATTGAACACACAACGTTTTAAATTGTTGTGTTCTCGGACTCGAGCTATTAACATACGCTGTCATACCCCTCATTTTGAGAAGAATATCTCCTGCAGCAGCTAAACCATCTTGAACAATTAAATTAATAATGTGACAAACACAGCGAACATGAAATAATTCACCATTAAGTACAGGTTGAAGCGTCTCCTTTAAAGCTGCAACAGCAACTTTATTATTAGAAGCATTATCAAAACTAACACTCATAATCTTATCCTTAATTTTAAATGTGGTGCATGCTTTTAATATAAGAATAGCAATGTTCATTCCATCATGCGGATAAGGGAAGTGCTCGAAAGCGATGATTCTCTTGTGCATAACCCAATCTACATCAATCCAATGAGCGGTCACACAAGAATAACTAACAAAAGTATAAGGAGATTGCCAAATATCAGAAGTAAGACTAACTTTACCTTCAAATTTATCGAAATAATCGATAAGGCGTGCTTTAGCAGCATTGTACTGTCGGAGTGCATCGGATCTAGTTGTGTTTCTATGAACCTTTTTGTACAAAGGTTGAACGTATGTGTTCATATATCTAGAGTGCTTAGGATTATCGGCAAAAGAAAAGGCTTGTTCATCATGAATAACAAATTCAGCGAGACCGTCTCTTTGCTCTCGCTGATTATAAACAAATAACTTACCGTCAAAAGATAACTGCGTTTGGGTAGGTTCGACGTGGCCTTGTCGAGGTGCACACAGAGGGTAATGCCTGTTAAGATGTCCATTACCACTACCAGACGAAAATAATTTAGCGCAGTACTTACATCGAGCTTTTCGGATGCCGTCCACCATAACTACATCGAAATGATTCCAACACTCGGCTTTCTTTTTTTTCCCCTTTTGGACTTCTGGCTCATTACCGGAGGCATTGCTCGGCCCTTCTTCATCATGACCAGGCATAGGGTTGAGATTATGCCACGGAGTAGTAGCTTCGCCAACCGAGCTGCGTCCTTGACTATAATGCGGGGGGTCTTCATCAGGCGTGTATTCAAAATCTGGAATGTTTTGATTGAACTCCCAATTGGCTTGGGTATCTATCATACAGCCTGTACTCATTCGTCCAGGAACGAATGGTTGTGTTGGTGCTTGGATTGGTGTTTGTGATGGCCGTGGCGCTGGCGCTTGTGCTGGTGGTGGTGCTTGCGATGATGATGATGTTTTTCGTGATGACGATGCACGCCTCATTTTCTTCAATAATCCAGCCATATTTCGAGCTAAACTTTGTAAGAGTAACTAAATACACAAGTATAAGAGTAGTAATAAGAAATAACAATTAAAAGAATGAACGAGTAACAAATATTAGAGAGTTAGTAATTAAAAAGAATTTAGCAAGACTAGTAATTAATAAACAAGAGTACTAATTAGTAAATACTAGTAGTAATTAGCAAGAGTAGTAATTGGAGAGGAAAATAGTAGCAAAGCTTGTAGAAATATAGAATGTTTAGGTAAGAGAGAGTAAGAAGATTGGTGTGAAAAATTAGAGAGAAATGGTGTGAATTTATAGATTTTAGAAACTTCACAAAAGACCAAAATACCCCTACAAACTATCCGTTTATAGTTGTTGGGGAGGGTAAGAGTGTAAAGGAGTTGAAAAATATAGGTTAGACTAAAATACCCCCCAAACTAGCCGTTATATTGCTGTTGGGGGGTAAAAGTGGAATTTTGGAAAAGGGGTGGAAGAAAGGGGGGGAAAAACAAAAAAATTCAAACAAGTGGGGCCGCAGACCGGGCCAGACCCGGGCCGCAGACCGGGCCAGATCCGGGCCATACCCGGGCCGCAGACCGGGCCAGACCCGGGCCGACTTCGGGCCGGGCCAAACCCGTTTCCGGGCCGGGCCGGGCCGGGCTTTTTCGGAGCAAATGAAGGCCTGGTCCAGGCCCAGGCCCCAAGCCCGCTGTGCTGGGGCCGCTACTGTTCATGCACGGGGCCGGGCCAGCCCGGGCCAGAACCGGGCCGGGTCGGGCCAGCCCGCGGGCCGCCCGGCCCGTTTGACAACTCTACTCACATGTAATATTGTGTTATTTATGGTGGTGCTCTCTTTTCACCTCCCCCCTCCCCAGTGTTCATTTTCTTGTCCTTTATAGTTAAGGTTTTATTGATTTGAACTTCGTCCTTTGAGTGAGCCCTCTTGTAGCTGTTGGCAGGACTTGCACACCATGCTCATCCCCTCCAATTATCTCTGCTAGGGAGTTTTTCCCCTCCCCCTGATATTAGAGTTGTTTTTTTTCTTAAAGTATTGTTTTTCTTTGGTTCGGTTTTGAGTTGTTTTGGCAGGGATGATGTGTTTGGTGGTGGAGGTGTTTGTGTGTTGAGCTTGGTTTGGGACAGTCTCGGTGGTGTTAGTCCCTTTGAGTCATGGACTAGCTACGGTTTAGTGGTCGTTAGGGCTGGTGGTTGGGTATCTTGTCATCACAGGATTATCGTTTCCAGTCTAGTTGTTGCATCGACAAAGTGCACGTTGTAGACACCCCAGTCATTAATAATTAAAAATAAACAATGGGCTCTATTTATTTATTAAAGTGTAGCCCAAATTAATTAGTCATGATCCATTGGATAACTAGCTTAATTAGTTAAGGCTAACCCAAGTTAGGTTAGAGTCAAGAAGGTAAGTTTGACCTCGAGACTTGAGGATCAATTTGAGAGACAAAAGTGATTAGTGTGAATATGGGAAATGTTTCTCTAATCTAGTATTATCCCTGACAGTTAATTAAGATAATTACCTATTTTGGGATGTGATAATATCCTAAATTTGTAATAAAATATATAAATATTTAGGGATAAACTGGCCATTTTTCACTAACCGGTCGGTTACTTGACTTTTGTCAATATGTGATTTTATCACTTATTCAGAGTTATCTCCAGCCATGCAGATCGGCATTGTCAATCTTATCAAATACTTCAACCCTAAGCACTATGAAAAGGGACCTTGGCCTTTATTTTTAAAACAAACTTTGGCTGCTACCCCGGTTGTAGGAATCTTTCTCCAACCCCATATATAGTGACAATTAATAGTCATTAAATGTCTCTAGTGGCTTTTTTGTTAATACTTTTAGCGACAATTTTTAAAAATATTTTTTTAGCGTCACTAAATAAAAGCCACTAGAAAGATTTAGCAACCATTAGTTGTCACTACATGGGGGTAGGAGGAAGATTCCTTCGACCTGGGTAGCAGCGAAATTTTTTCCTTATTTTTAAGGGGTCAAAAAACTTATTCTCTTCAGAGCCTATGTGTCACTTCTTGGTGAAATGATATGCTATCTCTCTCTCTCTCTCTCCCGAATCTTAGCCATTCATATTCACTCTATAAAAGTCTCTTTCTAGCCTTTGCATCACGGAACATTCGGATAACATTGCCGAGTCTTCAAGGCATGCTACTTCTGAAGGTAATCTTCATTAATTTTCTAGTGTAGAAATCACGTAGAATTGTCTGCCAATCTCATAGTCACATTTCATTTAAAAAAAAACCAAAAAAATACTATTTTCGTATTTCTTTGTCTAAAGTATAGGGTCGAAATGTAGACTACTCCTCGTAGGGCCAAAGTCGAATGACGGCAGTTTTGATTCTGATTATTCCGTTCGGATATATAGGCAATTTGACTCTTGTTGTTGAGTTCAAGCCAAAAAACTGAAAATAACTTAGGGCGAGTCTTATTGTATTTTGCATGCTTCGCATTATTAAGGTCAGTAATCTTTAGAAATGAAGTAAAGACCGAAAGGGCGCAGCGGTTACCTAACACTTTCTTGCTGCATAACTTAGTCCCTAGACCCCTTTCTTGGTTTCAATAAGATACATCATCCTTCTTGGACACCTCCTTTGAGTCATCTATAGATTTTTCTATTTTTTATAATTAAATAAGATGGCAACTCTAAATCTAAATCCTTTCTAAAATTATTCCAAGGCGGTTCACCACACACGCATTGGGATGAAAGTGGATGCAGTAAGGATTTTGATGACAGACAAATGGATGTGGAAGATCTTTAGTATGAGTCGTGAGGACGAGGGGTTAAGCAAGGAATCCAATTTAAGTACAATTTGGTTTCAAACTATAGGAACAAAATAGGTATCTGGTTTGGTTTCCTTTTTGTTTATTTGGATCCACCAGGCTCTGGTGTTACTTGTAAACCTTTAGGTTTTGGAAAGTTACTATGCGTTATGATGAAGTGTAGGATATGCTCTGATTTAGTTTTGACTATAACTTGTCTAGGACTTATTAGATAGCTCATGGTCATCTACTGTCTAGAGTCACATGTATTGCAAGATCTTCTAGTTGTTCGTGATGCCTAAGGCAACTTGAAGAACTTTGTAACCTTTAATTATCAGTGTCTACCAAAAAAAGGAAGATCATATGTGTTGTAATGAAGGGAGTGAAAAAAAATTAGTCCCACAAAGAAGAGAGGATGGGATATAGAGTGGAACCCATCACACATTTAAATTATGGTCAAAAGAAATCCTGGAAAATTGGTGTGATCATGTACAGTGGACCATATTGCGTGTGTTGCAAAGTTGTGCATCATTGGCACTTTAGTGGCAACACTTAGCACTTGCAGGTGTGATGAGTGCAATCGCTAGGATCATAGCCGATTGTGATTGTTGAGATTTAACGAAAAATATTGTGATCGAATTAAAGAGTCACAACTCTTAGTTCAAATTTTAGATTAATTAATTCACATTAGGTTTAAAAATTTGGAGGTTGTGATTGTAGCCATTGATACATATAAATAAGTGATTTGGTCTCAAGGAAAAAAAGTTCGATTTTCAAATTCTCTGTCTCTTTCAGTTGTCGAGTTAAGTACACAGTTTTGTGGAGAGTTCTTATCAGAATCTATAGAGTTTCTATCAATAAATTTTGAGGTTTCATTGTATCCTAGAGGTGGTTTGTCAATAACCTCGGAACAAGCTCAACCGAGTTGATGAAACTACTACCTTTAAAACATGTCTTTAAGATGCAACTGGAAGCCACTATCTCTGATATTTTCGCTTTCTCTCTAACACAAGACCTATGGCACATACTTCTTCCGTTCTTTTGGTGTTGGCATCCCTTAAGAATATAGAGTTCATTTGAAACATTGGTTCCCCCACTATCGCCCACGCATACACATGGATGGATTAATTTTACTTACCACTTCATATTTAGGAGTCAATTGCACCCAGAACCCCATGATTTTAATTTTGGCACGCAGCACCGAACTAAAAAATCTTGGTACCAACCACCAAAAGGCAATCAAAATGATCTTTGACCAGACGTATTTTAATATTTTTGGGGCAAGGTGGTCTCTTCACTCATGAAATCCTAGTCAGCTCCAAATGGCACCAAAATTAACCCCCTAAGCCCTTTACGTCGTTTCCCTCTTTCCAACTATCTTCTCTCTCTCTCCCCCCCCGTTCACCAGTGCGCACCACCATCAGCATCCAACACCGTAGCCCACCCTTACATCCCATCACTACCTACATCCCATGTAAAAGAACCGAAGTCCCCAACCACAACCATACAACCACGCCACAGCAACACAAAAGAACCACCAAAACCCATTTAAGTTCAACCAACAGTCCCTCGCAGACACTTCCATCAAGTAAAAGACCTAGATCTGGAAAAAGGCCCAAACAATCTAAATAATCAAGAAAGAGATGAAATTGATAAATACAATCCACCGCTACTATGACCGCCGTCATTACGCTCATTTTCCCTAAAGGAGCAATCATGAATCGATCACTAAAACTAATTTGTGTCCAAAATGCAGATCTGGAAGTGGTTCTTATTGCCCAGAGCTCGAAAGTCAATCAACTTTCAGAGATGGACAGCGGCAAGGGATATAGGAGACAATAGTAGCCGGCAAGTAGTGATAGGGTCTGTGCCGCCAAGCAGCTCAAGGGTTAAAGGAGAAAAGGTTCTTGATGCTGAGTGGGGGACACAGGGCCGGCGAAGGGGGGTGGTAACCTGGACCCAATTACCAACTGATTGGAAGAGGTAAAAGGCATAGGAGATCGAGGGTCTGATTAGAGAACTTGGGCAAGGGGAAATATGGGGGGGGGGGGGGGGGGGGGATGCTGGATGCGGACGGCTGATGACATTAAAAGCAAGTTCTTGATGCTGATGGTGGTGGGTAAATTCAAAGGCCTTTTTGGGGGTTACATAACTAGGTGAAGTGCCTCCTGAAAAATTATAAAAATTGATAAAAAAAGGTTTATCTTCCAAACTAACTACCCAAAAAATATGTTTATTAATAATTTTATTACACTACTAATTTTATTCCGCACACGCATCGCGTTATGCCTCGTGTGAATAAAGCTTGGCCTCTTATTCCCAATTGGGCTTGGGGCAGTTAATTCTTGGTGCTACTGACTAGGATTTCATGGTTCAAGAGACCATTTTGACCTTAAAAAATTAACAAACATCTGATCAAATGTCATTTTGACCTCCATTTAGTGCTTGACACCAGAATTTTTGAATTTTTGGTGCTGTGTGTCAAAAAATTAGAACCACGGGCTGCTTGCTGGGAGCAATCGCCCCTAAGTATTTGGTGATGAGTAAAATTAGTCTCGCACACACACACACACACGTGCCGCCGGGCGCGGGGGGGGGGGGGGGGGGGGGGGTGATCACACCCAACGCTAGAAAAGTATAAACTAATGTGTTCCGGAAAGTAAGCGCTACATAAATGCTTGGGGCCACTCAAGTTTTGCTTACCAAGGCGCATTCGTCCAAATGTAATGGCAAAGGATCTTAAAGTGCTTCCAGCAGAGGACAGTAGGTGTGTACGTGCCCACCTATGCCACTCATTACATATGCTCCTGATTTTGTAAATAAGCTCTTAGATGTAATGCTCCGTTTATTGATATCCTTTACGATTTTATTTTTATATTTGTTCTTGTTTAAACTAAAAAAAAGTGTGGCCATGTTACGACTCGGTCTTAAGTAATTATTTTTGAGAAACAATTCTTGATGCAAAAAAAAAAAGATTCTACTTAATAGAAAAATTAACATTATTATTATTGTTATTATTATTATTATTTGAGTTCAGAAAGGTGAATCACGAAAGCGTTAATTACAAAGACAGTGAAATGAAAAACAAGGCTTGAAGTTCCTAAACAAAAACAATATCTAAATGCAGAAACTTTTATATAACACACATGATAAAAAGATATTTTTCACTACAAATTTGCTAGTCAAAGCCAAAGATATCGTCTACGTAATTCAACTGGATATTGGCCCTCTTAAGGTTCAATTCCTAAGTAAATAGTTGCTTATCGAAAGCTACAGGGTGCTCAAATCATTGGAACATTATAATTCAAGGCTAAAGGTGAAAGGTGAGTAGGGATTACTCTACATGGAAGAAAAGTATCAATCCTCTTTATGAATACATTGTCGAGCAAATGTTTAAACTTCTTAGATTGGCGAGATGATTGTGCAATCTTTCGGAGTCAAATGATTTGGTTTGCATGTTCCATAACAAATTTTCAACAAAGTAAGGTGCATGAAATTAGACACTCAGGCCCACAACCCCTCAAAAGTAAAAGCTTGAAAATGATTTTTACCATGGTATTCTTGCATCCTCCAAAACAATAAAGAGCGCGCGCGCGCGCACACACACACACACATATATATATATATATCCTATGCCTCCTTATGATTCAAAACATTGCGTCCAATCATTTTACCGTAAATCACAAAAACCTTCGCCTTTCTTTCACAATTTAATTCGTCCTTTCGGTTAGTGTAATTTGTCATATCAATTTCTTATTGGATAAAATCAGTTATTTCACATGTCCGCTCTACATTGGTTGCTAAAAATAGTCAATGTGTTCTCACTAATACACTTTTTATCCACAAATATGAGCGTAAAGCAGAATAATAAAGTGTGAAAATATGTTTCCTAAAAATTTTGATGTTGAGATGACATCAAAACCCATGAAATCACTTGTATATATTCAATTTTTTTACTATTGAAATTCAATTGTCCAAAAAGTTGACTTTCCACGTTCATGTACACTAAATTAACAAGGCAAAACAAAAAATGTCGTTTACGTGTTAGGATTCAAAACCAAATTTGTCAACTTTTTATTGTCTACATCAAATGATCACTTACGAACTTAAATCAAATCAACTTCTCAAAGTAACATAACGTGGAAATCATTTAAGTTGGCCACTCATAATCCTTTAACAATAAAAAATTCTGTAAGTAGTTATCGATCTTTCTTGACACCTCAAACAGTTACTACCGTGCTCTTGTTGCGCACCCTTTAATCTAATTCTACAATCAATTCCATCACCCAACAATTATGATCCCTTTACAAAACGAAAATGAATTTCCAAAAACTTACTTCACGCACCCTCTGTGTTTCGCATACATGGCAAAACCACCCTGAATCTACGTGATCAATAAAAGGCTACCTGCACAATGACAAGTAATTATTATATGCTATCTGGACAACCTCACAGTAACTTAATGACAATCAATGAAAATTTAAATGATTTGACTTAAATTATCTTCATGTTTACGTTCACATGCATATTCAAGGAAGTTCCCTGTAAAAGTCATAAATTTCATTGGTATGATCTATCTTTGGATTAAGACTTAACCACCTTAAAATTCTCTTAGTGCTACACGTACACAAAGAACTAAGTACATTTTGACAAGCCCAAAGCTCCAAAAGTTCCCAAGCTTTTTGACACAGGTTGATTGAAGTGAAATTTCTTGTCCAATACAAGATCTCATCGACGGGAAGGAGAAAATTTGAAGGCTTAAAGAATTCTTCACAAAGATCTTCAATCATGAAGACGAGAGAGAAAACTTTAATCCCCGTGCCACAATATTTCCTCTATAAATGGAGGTCTAGAATTTGATCTCCGTAGTATATGAAGACCCAAATCATATTTGAATTTGAGGTATAACCGTTAGTTGAAGATGAAGAATGTATTTCACAAAATTAACCATTATTTTTAGATTTAAGAGCTTAGACAGGAATGCAGTCCAATCAACTGCATTCCCGCTTTGGGGGGAACACTGCCCTAATGATTACTATTGCTTTACTTGTTTCGGGCATAACTTTGTCTAAAAAATCAAATTCATGCGAAGTTTTTTGGGTTAAAAATTAAATAAGAAGGTAGAACAAAACATAAAAATGTAAGCTCTAAAAACCTCTTTGAGAAAATCTAAGTTAGCTCCAATTTTAACAAAGTTTCTAGAAACACACTTAGAGTCTATTTGAAATCACTTACAGTTTTGGTTTTCAATTTTTAAAAAAATAAAAACTAAAATCAGTTTAAGTTTTATTTTTTACAAAAATAAATAGGTATTTGATTATCTAGTTTTTATTTTGAGTTTTTTCTTTGGTGGTGGTGGGGCTGGGGGTGGCGAGTGGTGGTGGCAGGGATGGTGGTGGCAGTGGCGGCGGAAGGGGGGGATGGGTGTTGGAGTTTTCAAAATAAAAACTAAAACTCAAAACTCCAAAATAGAAGTTTTAAAAAACAGACCTGTTTTAAAAATTGGTTTTCAAAACTGAAGGGAAAAAAAGAGATGTGTGTCAAATGTGTTTTTTCTCCGATTTAAAAAATTAGAGAAAAAACTAAAAATTTAAATGTTACCAAACGCTACCTTAATCAAAATATTATAGTTACATGCAACGCACAAGGTATCGTAGGGTTGGTCTAGGCCATAGTCATCTAAAAATCAACCCAATTTTGATTAGATAATAGATAAGAAATAGTATCAGTTGAAAGTAACTTGGCCTATACATTCTCTTTGTTGATCTTTCACATTGCTTTTATAAAATCCCATTCTCAGCTTTTTAACCCATAGCATGCATGCACACACCCCTACACCTGCTGACAACAAGCAAACATACACACTCACCACCCCTGTTGTCCAACTAGCAATACATATATTCGCACCACACAACTGCCCAAATAGCAACACAAACATACACACCGTACCACATAACCACACAACCAACCTCCGCCAAAGCAACTAAAAGTCCTCCAAACAATCTGATACACACCCCTTTACAAGATACAAATGCACAAGCAGCACAGACACATAACTGTACACCCACCACATGGCTGCACACCAACACAAAGTATACACGCCCGTGCTCAGACATAGAAGAGAGAGAGTTCACTCGCACATACCTAGCACACTAGTGCACACACAAACAATATACACACACCCACCACACAGCTGCACACCACATATATATTATGCACACACACCCATACCCATCACACTGCTACACCCACAATAGTACACTCGCACTCATAAACAAAGCATCACACTGCTACGCATATAAACTGTATACACGTGTGTGTGCGCGTAATCAGTTGGGTTCACACACACCACACAACTACACACAAAAAGACACCTGTTACACTACTACACACACAAACAACACTAGCGGAGAAAAACACCACTACGCGCACGCGCGTGCGCACACGCATATCCGTCCCAATACACCCCCACAAGGCAGCCACTCCCTAGCACACACCGTGCACATAAACATCACACGGCTACACAAGCCATAGACAGACGTGTGCATACCATAAATGCAGCCACACACACAACACACACCCAATGCAGCTGCGTGAGCACATGCGCACACCTCTGCACATCCTTGCATGGTCATACACACCGTAGTCTACATAGCTCGCACACTCACACATGGGTGCACATCAGCAATGGCACATATACGCACACCACAACACACACAACAACACAAATGACATACCTCCACACAGTCCTCCGCGCGCATACACACACGCACCCCTACCTGACAGACGTAATCCACACACCGTGCACTTAGGCATACACACTTCAACCACCTCTACAATGTAATAGCCTCTTTCTTTGAATATTGAAACCACCCCTCCCCCCCGGCGATGCAAATCTTGCGTTAAATCCTCCTCATGTCTCCAACTTTTCATAGTTTTTTGTGTATGCCTTGCCAATCTCTCCCTCTCCACTCTCTCTCTTATGACTTTCTTTATATGTAAAACTTGCTTTAATTTAAAACCAATTAGAGGCATTTGCATATTTTATTAATAGCCTTAATATTATTATTATTTAGTTGTCTAGAGTTACTCACGGAGATTAAATGTATTTCTCAGTTACACCTCTTCAATTATTTACTTATGGTTATTATAAGTTGTCGCTAAAGGTCCCAAATATTGTTGCTCACTCTAATCGTTTGCCAAAGATAGCAAATAATATCACTTGCAGCAACCATCGGTAAAGCAATAGGTAAATCTGTCAGATTTTACCATAAAACTAACTTTTGGTGTGGGGTGCTCCAATCTTGATGGCTTGAACATATGCCATTAGTATTGCATTTATCATTACATAACCAAGCTCGGGCTAGACTATCCATTTATAATTCCATAACCAAACTCTGGTTGTTTCTACTATGCAACAATGGCTCGAGAAAAATATTCTGGGTCAGGTGTGACTAAGGTTAAGATTGGGCCTTCGGAGAAATGTTAAGGTATAAGGATGGGAAATTGCGACGTCAACATTGGACATGTGATAATCTAACCATGCTCAAAAGTACTTACTTTTAGTAGTTCTTTTGAAGCAGATATCACCCTATAATGAAGCGATTAAACCTGGTCATCGTGTCAAGCGTAGTCAACAAGTTTATTTAACTAGTAACATTGAGCAAACCTCTTTCAGGTGTCGCAACCTAAACAAAGATCCAAGATGGCCCTCTAAATCATCGCCAGAAAAGTGCTAAAAAAAAATTGAATCCTCACGCGGACGGTGGACGTACTTGGACTTGTAGTTCTAGCTTATGGCCTCTTCCTTGGCTATAGGGTTGCATCTTCTATTTGGGGGCAATATGACTCTATTTGAGTGATCTTTTGTTCACCATTTATTTTGCTTGGCACGTTTGGTGCAGTTCTTAATGATTTATGTCACCATTTATTTTGCTTGGTGCAGTTCTTAAAAAAAATAGAGAGAGATGAGAACTGTGTGTGTGTTTTTTAATTCCCTCAAAAGGAAAAACAAAAAAGAAGAGAACTGTGTAGCTCTTCCAAATTGCAGGTGAATTTGGGTGATGGAAGGTGAGCGAAGCAATGGCCAGGTAAGTGCCCTTTCTGGGCTACTACCGTCCAAGCAAACATCTACTGTCTACTGATGTAGTTGGTACCCTTCTCTGGTCTTATTTCCAACTCAGTCAATACCTGGGTCTCAAAAGTAGGGGAATTATGGACTCTTTTTGGGGTTTGGGAAAAATGAAAAGAAGCGTGCAACTTTATGAAATAAATGTAAGAATGATGCCATGTACCTCCCCGGACATCATATCAGATGATATCTTGATCTCTCTTTTTACTCTGTGTTTGATCGTCTTTTGCTTTTGCTTTCTTTCTTTTGTAATCCCTTCACTTTATTTACGTACTTCCACACATTCCCATTCCATTCTTCGGTCTTTGGGATTGTTGCAGTACTGTCCCTTGTTTTAAAAAAGTAAATGGAACATGAGAGCAACAGTTGCTTTTATGATCTCACTCCTGGGTTGTCTTCTTTATTTTGTTCCTTTCCAATGTCCCGGGTAATGCGATTAAAAACGAGCAACAGAAGAGATATGCCAGACATTCTCCGCATCAACACCAAATAGAAGCTCTCTTCTTCTTTATTTTGAAGTCTCGGGGTCATCAGAGAATGATATGGCCTCTTTTTCTTCACATGCTTTTTCATAAATTCTTCTTTAGATTTTTTTATTTAGAGTAAAATTTAATCAATAAAAAATGAAAAGAGCAAATTACAAGTGTTAAGTTGTTTCAGAGTTTGAGAATCAACTCTCAACTTCACTAAAATGATATACTATTAAGATTCCCTCGGAAAGTTTAATACAACTGTACCATTCAAATAGAATAAGGTGGTTAATGTTTATTGTAATACTGTTAAAAAAAACATACTAGTAAAACATTTTCTCTCTAGCAATCAAAGCGCTCAATTGACCATCTTGAAACAAGATAGATAAGGATGGCAATATGGGGCGCCGTCTGCTGGCCCTGCCCTAACCCAAGTTGCCTTCTCATTTTCCGTCACGATATTGCCTCATATTTGATTTAATGTGCCTCATCACATCCCATTTATATCCAACCCACCCCACTTAACCGAATTCACTTTGGGTGAACCCATTTAGCTTTCAATTCTTTTAGATCTAAACAAATCACAAATTTTTTCATTGAAATTACTTATGTTATTCGGTTGGCAGTGAAAGCGAGGAAAGGTGGCTACCAGATTTGGACTGTAGGATGGGCACGGAGGTGGCTACAAAGCAGCCGACATTGGCTCTTAATGCTTTTCAGCTGCGGTGGCTGCCGAAACTGGCTGGCGACGGTCGATGGCGGTTGGGGAGGTCTTCAGTAGCTGGTTGTGGCTGTCAAATGGTAATTACTGTCGACTATTGACAATGGCGGTTGCTTCCATAAATGGCAGGCAACGGGCCACGGGAGGTGACATTTGGTGGTGGCTACCAATTGTGGGATTGTACATGCGAGTGTTGTGTGTGTGTGTGAGAGAGAGAGAGAGAGAGAGAGAGGGAGGGAGAAAATATATGGGTTAGGTTTTTGAAATCTATATGGGTTGGGCATGGAAAAAATTCAAAATGCCCCAAGTGATTTCCATTTTCCCCATCCCATTTTGCCCAAATTCATTTAGAGCCACCAAAATAAGCACCATTGGGGTGAGGCGAGGAGGCGCAAGGCTCTAATTGGGCCCTCAGATTACCATGCTTGAGTACATTTCTTCATGAATAAAGGGCATCGAATTCCTCTGAGAGCAGAATGGTTTAAAAGATATGCATGAACATCATTGCCTAAGACAGGTGTCCACAAAATCTTGGAGAGACTTTTGTATAGAAAACAACAATTCAGTGATGTTAAGGGTGTACAGTAAAGGGCGTAACAGAGGTCATTCTTTTTTCCACAACTCTGGCCATCTCTTACCAGAGGTTAATTGCACGTTCATCACCCTCATTGTTAAAAAGCATCACCTAGACATGCATATTGACTTTCGGCCTATCAGTCTCTTTAAAGTTTTCTAGGGAGTAATTTCCAAATTAATAGTTAGTTGAATGCAGCCTCTTAGCCTCACCTCATCTATCTCTCTTTCAGAATGCCTTTGCCTCGGGCCCTCTGCTATCGGATAATGTTTGTTCTTGCTCGACAGCTTACATACCATGTTCACAAATAAAAGTCGGTCGAGTGGCTCTAGCTAACTTAAAGTTAGATATGAGTAAAGCGTATGATAGATTGAGTTGGATTTTATTTGACCACATCTTATTGGATTAATTCGGTTTTTAACTAATTGATAAGCCTATTCATGGCATGTGTTCTTCTGTCCTGGTTAGTGGCTTTCATGTTTTTCACTTCTTACTGACCTGTGGGATTTGCCAGGGTGACTCCCTATCCCTGTATTTTACCTGTTCTTTAGCCCATTACCTTCGTCTATTAAAGTTGTCCCTTAAACCCTCTGCCAGTTAGTTGTGGACAACAAATTAATTAGAATAAGTAATCCCTTACTCTAAGTCCTAATAACACTTCGGATCTACAACTGAAGGATATTTAGAGCCTTGTGCAACGAGTGCAGGATAAGTACTGCCCCTGGATGAGGTTACTGCTTAACAAGGCGACCTGAGCCATGCTTATTCAATGTTCTTTATCGTCTTTATTGATATTCACCTTTATTTACAAGCCCCTGTCATATTCTTGTATGTAGATTGATCAAGTTTTGGTGTGAATTTTTTTGGTCTAACAAGAATTCCCAGTGGTCCATTCATTGGGTATCCTGGCCTTGTCTGTGTCTGCCTAAACATAAGGGTAGTTTAGTGTTTTGAGATACTCAAAGTGTGATGTCAAGGAAATTGGGTTCGCAATCGACGTGGAGGTGTCACAAGGAATGCAGTCCGTGTCAGATGCCAAGTGTACTGATGTGAGACACAGCAAGGGCAGAGACTAAGGGCTTCCTAGACAGAACCTGAGGGTGGCAGTGCTGTGAGGGCGATGGTGCAAGGTGAATACACGATGATAGTCACAGTCCGATGCTTATGTCCAGAGTCAGGGTCTTGTATATTTTCTCTCTAGGATTCGAGAGTGAGAAAGTGAAAGTGAAAGTGTTCTGAAAATGTCCAACCGCAGAAAATGTCCCCGTCCGTCAAATGAATTCTCAAGACCTCTATTTATAGAGGTTGAGATAATGATGTCATCACGCGACACGTGGCGCTACCCAGGAGTGACACGTCACTGAGGGGTCCACAGCTGTCGGTGCTCCACGGACTGTCGAATCGCATATTCACCCGCCCTGCCCGGCACAGCATTGCTGTGTCTGTCTAGAAAGACTGGCTCCCACAGCGTTTGTGTGGCCAGAGAACCCCTTGTTCTAGAAAGACTGGCTCCCACAGCGTCTGTGTGGCTAGTGGTGGGGAAGACCCGACATCCAACTGCCAGCTAGACTTGGCGCGATGCCCTCCGAAGACCTACTCCCATCTCGGAGTGACCCGGGGGTCATAGTCCATAGGGGTACCGACGCGAGCCCCAGTGCTGGAGCACGTAGGCCAATCACGAAGACACCCTGGCAGAGATAGTATCCAGAAGGAGTCGCCTATCCCGCTGCTGCGAAGGGTCCTCGTGCCTGAGCACTACGAACGGAGCCCCCCGAAATGAAGACGGTGATAGCTTTATGGTAACGAGCCTATCCCGCTGTGAGGGGTCCTCGTGCCGGAGCACTACTAGCGGAGCCCCCCCTAAAATGAAGACGGCGATGGCTTTGAGGTTGTGAGCCCATCCTGTGGCGGCGATGACTATAAGGTTGTGAGTCCATCTCGCTGCGAGGGGTCCTCGTGCCGGAGCCCCCCGTGATTGTGACGGTGATGGCTTTAAGGTTGTGAGCCCATTCCGTGGCGGCGATGACTATAAGGTAGATAGTCCATCCCGCTGCGAGGGGTCCTAGTGCCGGAGCCCCCCGTGATTGTGACGGCGATGGCTTTAAGGTTGTGAGCCCATCCCGTGGCGGCGATGACTATAAGGTTGTCAGTCCATCTCGCTGTGATTGTGTCGGCGATGGCTTTAAGGTTGTGAGCCTATCCCGTGGCGGCGATGACTATAAGGTTGTGAGTTCATCCAGCTGCGAGGGGTCCTCGTGCCAAAGCACTACGAACAGAGCCCCCCGGAAGCATGCATCATGATTGTGGCGCGTGGGCGCGGCGACTACCGTCGTGAGACAATACCTGGTACCGGGGTATGTATCATGAGAGTGGTGTAGGGACGCGGCGATGAACGTCCCAGAGACAATACCTGGTGCTGTGGGCACATGTCATGGAAGTGGCGCATGGACGCAGCGACGAACGTCGCAAAGACAATACTTGGTGCCGGGGCACATGTCATGAGAATGGCGCATGGGAGTTGCGACGAATGTCGCGGAACAATACTTGGTGCCGGGGCACACATCATGAGAATGGCACAAGGGCACAGGCGACGAACGTCGCTAAGATATACTTGGTGCCGGGGCACATGTTATGGAAGTGGCGCATGGGTGTGGTGACGAACGTCGTAGAGACAATACCTGGTGCCGGGGGCACATGTCATGAAAGTGGCGCATGGGCGCGACGATGAATGTTGCGAAGACAATATTTGGTGCCGGGGCACATGTCATGAGAATGGCGCATAGGCGAGGCGACGAACGTCGCGGAGCAATACTTGGTGCTGGGAGCACGCATCATGAGAATGACGCATGGGCGCGGCAACGAACGTCGGGGAGCAATACTTGGTGCAGGGGGCACGCATCATGAGAATGGCGCAAGGGTGCAGGCGACGAACGTCGCGGGGATATACTCGGTGCCGGGGCACATGTTATGGAAGTGGCGCATGGGCACAGCGACGAACGTTGCAGAGACAATACTTGGTGCCAGAGCACATGTCATGAGAATGAAGCATGGCCGCGGCGACGAACGTCGCGGAGCAGTACTTGGTGTCGGTGGCATGCATCATGAGAATGGCGTAAGGGCGCAGCGACGAACGTCTCGGAATAATACTTGGTGCCAGGGGCACGTATCGTGACAATGGTGCACGGGCGCGGCGACGAACGTCGCGGATCAATACTTGGTGCCGGGGCACGTTTCATGACGATGGCACACCGGCGCGGCGACGAACATCGCGGAGCTGGCGCACGGGCACGGCGACAAACTTCGCGAAGCCAGTGCACGGGCACCCGTCGGGTGTCCTGAAGACGGGATGTGAGCTGAGTGTACCTGTCATAACAAGATAATGAATGCAACATGTAGTAATGACAAAGTCCGGAGTGATGGTATGCGGTCGTCGGCGACGAGTCATTCGGTGGTAGTGCGCGACTTTGGGCGATGGGCATCGCGGGAGTGGTAATCGGTCACTGAAGACGGACGTCATGAGGTTGATACAGGATGAACGTTGCGAGTTTAATGCACAACAGACGTCGCGAGGTTGATGCACGACAGATGTCGCGAGGTTGATACACGATAGACGTCGCAAGGTTGATGTATGTACGTTCGTAAACATCGCGGAGGTGCAAGGACTCGAGAAAACAAGTGCGCACAAAAGGAGAGGCCATAGGCCAACAATTGGGGGGAGGCCGAGGCCAATGGCCAACTCCCATGAAGGGAGGCCAAGGCCAGTCCCCATTTTGGTGAACTTCAGGCGCTCCGATGGTAGGTGTTTTAATGAGCAATGACGAATTCGAAAGTTGCATTACGATGAGCGTGTTGCCGTGAGTCGTATCCATGAGACGAACAAGGTGCCAAAGTCACATACAAAGCATACGAAGTGAAAAAAGTGCACAAGGGACTTTGCGCGAAAAGTGAAGAACTGGGGGGGGGGAGGCCAAGGCCAACCCCCCAGGGGAGGCCGAGGCCGACCCCATGGCCTTGGGTGAGGCCGACCCCATGGGGTTGGCCAAGGCCTTTGCCCCTTGACCCCGTTGTTTCGGTTGCGCCATCAGTCGATGTTTTTGGTGAAAAGGTGCTTGAGTGGTCGCGGCGCGACGAACGTGGTACCGTGAGTCACGCTAGCGTGAAATAATTGATGACTAAGGCGTGCGAAGCAAGAAACGCACGTGACATGAGCGTGCGCACTTTGACCGGTTCGATGGGTTGAAAAGAATTGACATTGACCGTGTCGATGTGTTCGTGCAAAGAGGGACCCCTAGTGAGCTCTTGGGTACGACCACGATAGATTGGGAACAAAGTATTAACCTAGCCTTGCTTGCAAAATAATCATGGAGGGTAGAGACCGACCTAGGATTCTCTTGCCACCAAGGTCCTTTATGGATGGTATTGCCTGCAGGGTCTCTGTCTTAAGGCCAAGGGCATCATAAAGTATTTTCTGGTCAAAAATTCCCTAAATTAGGGTGCAATGGCCGATTGGCTATAGTAAATCTTTTTTTTTTTTTTGTTTAGAATAATTGGTGGATCCTGTAGACTAATCCTGAATCCGTGGTGGGGTTCACGATTCCTGTAATGAAAACTTTAGAGAGTCTGATCTCATTTCCCTAGACACTTTTACTTGGACCTAGGTTGCCTTTTGCTTCTCCCTACTTGTTACTTGTTTGATCTTTGAATGATATTCACCCTTCACGATGGGGTTTAACTAACTGTATATTTTGGCTGTATCTATGGGCATTTATCTTTTCAGCCACATCCACTTAAAAGATGTCGCTTTGTTTGGTGTATCCCAGTGTAGCTGGAATTGAGAAAAAGTAATGTCACCCGACCGCTTTGGCGGCGATAAGACATAAAACGTTTCTTTGTAGTTTGCCAAATGCCAACCCATTGGGCCAGCTTGGTTGGGATGCTGGACCTTAGCTCTGTCACCTGACTGGACATCACAGGGTGAAACCAAAATACAACCCTTGAGGGGAGGGGGGAGTGAAATGGATTTTGGGGTGGGGGGAGGGGGGGGGGGGGTTTAAAATAAACACAATCATGAAATGCAATCAAACCAAGTAATTTCTCAATGAAGATGCTAGTTCACAATCTCAAGCAATATAAAGTAGTATGTAAAGAGATTGAGTTAGAGATACTGGATAAAGAGATTTAAATGGTCCGGGTTGAGTTACCATCAAGCCTACATCTACCTCTTTAAGAAAGTCCCTTGTACGAGCACTAGAATCTACTAGCAACAGTCTTCTTCTGGGTCAAAATCAAAATCTTTACAACAATTGGTGATATCCCCACACCAACCACAAGCCTTGAATCCACAAAGCTCACACAAGACTTGACAAATCAAAGCTTTGATCACAATCCTTTTATAAAGATCAGTTGTGTACAAAGAAACTCTCTTGAAGGGAAATAAGTGAAGCTCTGCTCACTTTCAATCAAAGAATTGCTCACAAAGATACTCTTTTCTAATGATGCAAAATCATGAAAATGGTGAGAGAAAAATTTAAACTCTGAGTCTTGATATTTCTCTAATGATTGAAAGCTTAGAATGTGGTTCAATGGTGTATGATGAAGTCCCAAATCATTATTTATACATGGATGATATGAAATATAGCCGTTATAAGAGTTAAGCGTGCCAAAACAGCCAATAAAGTAGTATTACTAATGTTGTCGATTGTGTTCTTGTAAACTAGCCGTCGGGGTCTTTTCCTTGAAAGTAGCCATTGGAAATAAATTCCAACAATGCAGCCGACTGTATTGAATAATGCAGTCGACTACCCAACTACCAATCAACTCGCCCACGAAACCTGCTTTCTTATTTTGAGCTTAACTTTCTCTATGAAAATTGGACTGAGGTGTTATTTTTTTCAATGGAAAGCTAATAAAAAGGTATATAAAAAATAAACAGATTAGCTACAAAAAAATTCTTGAGAAAATCTATGTAAGCACCCAATTCTCCCATTTTCAAGAAACAGACTTATTTGAAAGGTTATAAACTCACATGCAACGCCTAAGGTGTCCTAAGGTCATTTTAGGCTATAGTCATCAATCCAAGAATTGAACAAAAGACTAGTTACATAATCATAAAGGTCATTCGTAAATAAAAGTAACTTAGACTATGCATTATTTTTTGCTCTTTGACATAGGACTTAATGATGCTTTATAGCATCTCTAATGTAGCTTTAAGTTTCTTTGGCTTCAACATGCGTATCCAAGTTCTCAAATATGTGTTCTTGAGTGTGTATGTACATATCTACTAAGAATCCACTCCAAGCACACATTAGAACACAACCAATGTGCAATTATCATCAAAACAAGATATAAACCTAGGTTATCCACACATAGGGCTAACACAAGGTATTTGTTCCGAGCTGGCTAGCTTAGTGGCTATCACAACCAATCCTACACAACTCATAATGGCTTATTATGTTTGTAAGGGTAGTCATTGCTCTATGGACTATTTGGTGTGACCAAAATGGTGTCATCTTTCACGAAGAACATATTACCCTAATAAAGTACTATTTCCAATATCATTAGTATGATGGCCTTTATATAGCGTACATTGCAATATTAGAAGTCATTGATGTAAATTACATCAGGGCATTGGACCAGAGTGACCTATACTACCACTATTACAAGTACTCGCCCCCCCCCCCCCATGCCCTTTTTCCTTTTGTCTTTGTAGGTGGTGTATGCCTATGTGGCGACTAGGTTTAGTGGTCCTAACATACGGTCAGCGGTTGGTTTACTTTTGTTTAATTCTCTATGGGAGCATGATGGGTCCTTAATGAGGTTGTAGTGCACCGTCTAAAAAATTTTAGACCCGAGAAGGTCTAACTTGGAGTCTCCATCTTATTTTTTTGTTAATGGAGAAAAAAGGAAAACTAAGAAACTAAAAGACTTTAAAGTGCCCAACTAGGCTTCTAACCTATCAAAAACATAAATGATGGGTTCCAAGAATAATACAACGGGAAGGTGTTAGGCACTTGTTATACTCTAATGGTCTCTAATTTATCTTTATGCACAAAGCAAACCCTAAACTAACACATAGTTTTGGTTTGAATTCGACAACCGGGGTCAAATAGCCTACCTATTTGATCGAACAAATCGGAATCAAAGCCACGTAGTTCTGATCAGATCCTAAGGGAGGCGATCTAAATCTTGGTCTTTGACTCTTATGATAAAACATGACACTTCTAGTCGAAAAAGAATTATAATTGGATTTTTATTGGTTTCATATTTATTGACTGAAATTTGGTCACGGGATGGGAGACACTTTAGACTTTTCTAATCTAATCAAAACTAGAGGTATTATAAAGTTACCTTGAGACTGCGCTTGTTAAAAGATTTAGAATCACCTCGCGATGAATCCACGAGGGAAGTAAATCACAATGTCGAGAGTTTTTATATGAAATGCTGAAAATTCTCCTTAGAAATGACTTCCAGAGAAGAAATGGTTCAAATTTTCTAGAGAATAGATTTCCTCTAAACTATAGCCCAAAGGTTCTTTCTGTAGAGGTCTAGCTAAGCAGAATAGTAAGGATGACTTTTTTAGTCTGAAATCTCTCATAAAGTCAATTTTTGAAAACCGCAGACGGGAAAAAAGTAAAGTAACCGGCCAGTTTGTCAAGAACTGACCGGTTGACTCTTTAGTACTTTAAGAATTTTTTCTCAAATTTTGGGACATTATCCACCCTTAACTCATTAATGACCTCTGATCAAGCAGAAAGGACCATAATTCAAAATAATCTCGCAATTATCATCTAAATCAAGAAGATTTGCATGCATCATGGATTAATAACAAGATAGTTTTGAATTATCTAACCAACCACAATCTCCCAAGTGGACTGGACTCAAACCGAATCGGACTAGCGTGGACTGAATAAATTAAATCTTTATTTATTATCAAGTCTACACCCTTAGTTACCCTAAAGCCCAATAGCAATAAATCAACAATTACTATAAAAATGGGGTGTCCAGAGAGCCCTTCCGTGAAGGACCTCGCCCGTGAGCGAACATCACTGAAAACAACACATTTTTGTAGTACGCGGAAAGGACTGCAAAACTCTGGATAGACTTGCACACAGATATGAGGTCCGACCTTTACAAAGTTTCTCTTATATCCTTCAATCAGGCTAACGTAGCTTAGAAAGGGGATAGTGCTTGAACCCGGAGCCAAACTTAAAGGGAGCCATTGGTCGTCGACTAACACAAAAGGGGCAAGATAGGTTGAGTCTCATCTAGAGTCAAGAAGGTTATCAACTCTCTTTTAGAGTCGATAAAGATAGATTAGTTCACTCTCTTCTAGAGCCTAGATGAAGGGTTTTTTCTGGAACATAGATCTAGACTAAGATTAGGACCAGACTGGGATTTTATGGGGATTGAACACTGAAAGGTACGTGATATCTATGTGTTAACCAGCATTGAGGGTTAAACACCCATGGACATGGATCTGGATTAAGACGGGGTCTGAGATTAGACGGTGACAGGACAGAGGCAGGTATGTAGTATCTGTTTACCCTAGTTTGAGGAATTCAATCCTCAGACATAGACTTAGAGTAGAAAATGGCTACACCTAATGAAAGTTTCCTACATGTATTGTACAGAAGGGATCAAGCCAAATGTAGTTCAAACCTGCATTTGGAAGGAAGACTATACATCACCTCTACATATGGACCAAAATTGAGGGTTATTACCCTCGAACCTAAACTTGGGCTACGAAATGGAGAATGTACCTGACTTCCACTATTGACCCAAATTAAGGGTAAATACCCTCAAACATAGACCTGGAATAGAAGATGATAGGTGAAAGATTGGAAAGATCCGCTGACACTTTTCTAGAGTCAAGAAAGATATGAACGCGATCAAAAAGTCCAAGAAAAACTCAGGTTTTTCTTATTATTTTTAATTGTTTATCTTAGTATTCTTATAATTTTTTCAAAAACCCTTTTGAAACTTAAAGGCAAGAATTAGACTCCTAAGATCTAGATTTAGACGAGACGTAGACAGACGCTAATCATGATTGCCAGGATATGGAAATTACATTGAGCCCCTAGATAAAATACATATAGACAAAATAGACTGTACAATGAATTGACCAAACTAAAACAGATGCTATCATGATTTTCAGGAGAGGCAATTCATATGGAGCCCCTAGAAAAAAATGCATGCAGAAGATACCGACTATGCAATTGACTGAGAAAAGGCAAATGCCATCCTGACTACCAGGAGAGGGGAATCACAGGGAGCCCCTAGAAAAATTCAAGTAGGCTATGCCAACTATGCAGTGGACTGAGGAAAGGCAAACGCCATTCTGACTACTAAGAGAGGAGAATCATAGGAAACCCATTGAAAGATGCATGCAGACGATGCCGACTATGCAATAAACCGAGGAAACACAGACGTATCCTAATTGTCCAGAGAGGGGAATCACATGGAGCTCCCCAGAGAAAATACATCAAGACATTGTTGACCATGTGATGAACTAGGTGAACAAAAGAACGACACTATCATGACTATTGTGAGAGGAGAATCATACGGAGCACCTAGAAGAAACGTATGCTGACGAACATTGACCATGAACCAAAAAGACAAACTCTACAATGACTATCGTGATAGGGTACACATATGAAGCCCCTAGGTAAGCACAAGAAGAAGATAGAGATGGAAACTATTTAAACTATTGTGAGAAAGGATTCCTAGGGAGCCCCTAAACGAAATGCATATGGAAAAGAGTGACTATGCAATAGATTGGAGAACGATAGAAACTATCATGATTATCAGGAGGGGGAACTCAAAGGGAGCCTCTAGAGAAAAAATGCAAGTAGGATTAGCTCTAGCATAACTATAAGAAAGGTGCAATCATATAGGAAAGCCCCTTATAGACATTTACAAAGAAAAGAAACCTATGAGAAAGATAATATCCTTTCACAATTTGAGAGCATGTTCAAGTTGAAAATTATTTTAATGGGCTGATATGATAAATTAACCATTCACTTCAAGATCTATTCTCTTTTCCCTTTGCATTTCACCATTTTGAATTTAAGGAAATTGTGTCACTCTATTCACACATCTATCTCTACGCGAAGAGGGGAGGACCATTGAAGTTTTTGATAAAAAAAAAAATAGTGTGATCTCCTCATCATCAAATGTCACTCAAATATACAAAAAAAAAGTTACTTCTTAACTTAAATACATTAAGTTTGAATCCTCGAGAATAATAGGAAAATGTTAGGCTAAAAAGATGGATAATGAGGATGAAAGGTGCATGAGCCAAAAAAAAAATTGATGTATATCTTGAGAGGGTTTTTAAATTGTGAGGCTAATGGGATCTTGGCCCATGACTAGCGAAATGATTAGCCCAAAACATGGCCATGAAGTGTGTGACAAAAAGGTAGATGAAGTCATAAGGCTTCTAATGCTATCAACGAACTAGTGGTAGATATATCAACTTTCCGTATAGGATAGGGTTTGCCACCCAGGTATGAAAATCAATGAGTCATTTTCGGGCCACAAGGAGAGGTGAATGCATCAAGTTCATAAAATCTATTATTCAAAGATCATCAAGCAAGCCATAGGAAGGTGAACATATTATATCATAATATAAGAAGCTCAAAAGATGCATGGAACATTATCATGTTTTTTTTATTATCATTCATTTTTTCTTTACCTTATCAAAATGTAAACGAGCATTTGTATCTTTTAAACAAGCATAACCTCAAGGAAGACTTTATATAGGGGAAAAAATGTAGGCCAGGGTGTGGGTTAACATGCAAATGGTAATAAGGCTAAAAAATCCAAATATCAAACCGAAGACCCCAGTTTGTGCCATAAAGACTGAGCCTAGAGGATAACTAAGCTGCTTATTATCCCCATTTGAGGAATCAAATTAGACGCAGGTTAAACCGCATCTGCTGAACCTCTATCCTTCGAACTCAACCAATGACAATTCTACGCGTTGAATTTTGACTATCATTCTTCAACCCTAATGATTTCTCTTTGTTTTTCAATACTTCTCCCTTCTTTCGAAATTGAATAAATGATCATCAGGAAAGACTTTGGTTCCTATGATACCCTCAACCCTAGTGACATCACTGGAGCCCGGGTGTTATTTGAAGACTACATCATCAACATCATGTGCAGAATAACAGAGCAACTACACTATCAAAACATCATTTTAGCAATAACAGATACGGCCTTAAAAAAAATGCGCAGATAAACATAATAATTTTAGCAATAGCATACTTCCAATGCTTTGAAACAACTATTTTTTGCAACATGGAATATGCGACAAGAATAGCACAAAGCTCCACATCATCTTCATCATTACACCATTCCTTTGCCTTCCTAGAGGATTTGGCATACTCGTACTTAACACCTGAAAACGATAGATAAGGAATTGGCAGAAATCGCCCATTAAAGATAACACGGGGAGTACAACATATGATTGATTTGAAGGCTATTAGAGAAACAGTTATGAAGTTCAATGACAGCAGTGAATTGGAAGTCTAACAGGAGAGTCAACATCATCAGCGATTATAGTCTCAAATCACATTCGTCTAAAATAAGGAGCTTTAACAAATCATCTTCATCTCATCTTTGGAGAGGGGTAACAAACTCACTGACTATGCACATGTTCTGCCAAATAAAACAGTAATGTAAAACAATAATTACAAAGGTAATCAGTAGTAAAACCAATAAAGGTCACTAAATCACAACACAATTAAACCCAATTGAAATGCAGACTCGGACTTGACCAAACTGGACACTACAAACTCTAGAGCTTCATCTTATTTCTAATTACTTCTTTTTCACTGGTCATCTTCTCGTTGAGTGCCCTGTCAAGCAGAGGTGTTCTTCTTAGTCTCATGAGTAAAAGGAGATGCTTTTTCATCAACGGGGCGGACTGGGGAAAATTTTTGACCACAAGTGCTCGACGAATTATATGGTGAAAAGAAATATGGCTCTCGATGATTTCCGAATGTTTCAGAATGACAACATAATTTCAATACAGACATCATTTAAGTTGGGCTTGCTAGTCAAGGCAATAAAAGGCGTGATAGAACCATGTTATCTTTACCTGACTGGCTTATAGCTGAAGAAAACTTTCAAGCCTTGATCTCGACAAGCAGGATAACCTATTCAATCAATGTCTCGCTAATCAGGCATTCATTAAGAATAAACTCATACTTTATTCTATGTTGCGACATTTTGAACTCTCTTTTAATAGTTCATAATCTTTTACAGATCTCTTGCTAAAGATAATCATCTCATCCTGCCCGTCCCGATGTTTATGGTTGTATCGCTAAAATTTGAAGTTGCATTTTAGTACGTACATTTATAAAAGAAAATATAACTAGGATAGTACCTATCAAATTTTGTTCAACAATGTTCAACTGCAGGAGTCAAATAAGTCATTTTTTAAATATGTGAACGTACTAAAATACCTTAATGGCCCTCACGACCATCAATAAATTCCAGAACATTTTAAAATAGTTTTACATGTATTAGACTGATTTCAGACCAAAAAGACCTTTGTGAAAAGTTCATTGATTCTCAAATACCCCCCTCTGATTCTTAAATGCGCACAAGGCAATCGAAATTACTACACATAACAAATGACATTGAAGTGCTATGAAACTTTAGCTAAAATGTCTCAGCAGCGTGAAGTTTATATAATATTTTCAAAAAATAGTATTTTCGTTACTATTTTAAATCAATCAAAAACACCTTACTCTATTGAAATCTTTTAAAACCCTTCGTGGATTGAAAAAAATATTCAAGAAAATTCTACGATGTAGATCGCTTTAAAATAATAGGGGTTACTTCCTTTAGATTTAGCCAAAAGTATAGCAGAAATTGCTTTCAAAAATAAAGTTCAGATAGTTATAAAAAAATTGACTTTGAAGATAATTCTATCTGAAACCAATAAAACAAACCTAGAGGGGGTGAATAGGATTTTTGAAAATTAATGGGGAACTTAAACAAAACACAATCATGAAACTCAAGCAAATCAAGTGATAATTCAATGAAGATGCTAACTAAACAATCTCAAGCAATTATGGAGCAATAAATAAAGAGATTGAGTTAGAGATACTTGACAAGGAGGTTTAAATGGTTCGACTTGAACTACCCTCAAGCCTACATCCACCTCTTCAAGGAAGTCCCTTGTAAGAGCACTAGAATCCACTAGCAACAATCTTCTTTCGGGTCAAGATCAAAACTCTTGCAACACTTGGTGAAATTCCCACACCAAGCAGAGGCCTTGAATCGACAAAGCTCACCCAAGACTTGACAAACCCAAGCCTTGATCACAATCCTTTTACAAAGATCAATTGTGTACAAAGAAATCCTCTTGAAAGGATATGAGTACAAATGAAACTCTAGTACAATAGAGAAATGAGAGAATTGATGACTTATGCTCACTCTCAATCAAAGAATTGCTCACAAATATACTCTCTTTAATGATGTAAAATCATGAAGATGAAGAGAGAAAAGTTTAATCTATGAGCCTTAATACTTCTCTAATGAATGGAGGCTTAGAATATGGTTTCCATTGTGTATGATGAAGCCCAAATCATTTATAGAGAGCAAATGAAATATAGCCGTTAGAGGCAAAAAGTGAGCAAAACTGCCATTGCAGTCGACTGTATTCCCAATGCAGTCGACTGGGTTCCCTCTAAAATAGCCATTAGAGTCTTGACCTAAAAAATAGCCGTTGGAGCTGAATTTTGACTAATGCAGTCGACTGTCCTTTCCTATTTTGGGCATAACTTTCTCTACAAAAATCGGATTGAGGTGTCGTTTTTGCGTTAGAAAGCTAATGAAAAGTTTTATCAAAATATGAAAAGATTAGCACCAAAAAACATTTTTGAGAAAATCTGAGTGAGCTCCAAAGTTCACTCATTTTCAAGAACCACACTTGTGTGAAAGGTTATGAACTCACATACAATGCACAAGGTGTTCTAAGGTCTTTTTAGGTCATAGTCATCAATCCAATTATCAAATCAAGACTAGTTACATAATAGTACAGATCAATCATAATCAATAGTAACTTAGCCCTTGCATTCTTTCTTCCTCTTTGACATTGGACTTGATGAAACTTCTATAGCATGTCCACTATAACTTTAAGCTTCTTTAGCTTTAATCCATCTATTCAACTTCTCAAATGTGTCTTCATGAGTGTGCATGTATATACCTACTAACAATACACTCAAAGTACACATTAGAACATAATTAATGTGTAGTTATCATCAAAACAAGATGTAAACCTAGGTTATCCAACCATTGGGAAAACGCTATCTTTTTCCTCAAGAACCCTAGTCCACAACACGCCTGCTGTCTAATGTTAACACCCAGGTGAAGCACCACACCTACACACATACACTGCACCCACCATTCACCCACTGTAACACACACACACCCACACCCACACCCACACACACCCCCACACCCACATACACCCCCACCCACCCTACCATAACACACACATTACACTGTGTGTAAACACAAACATATCGCCATCACACAACACGCATCCACACACTCTACACACACACGCGCGCACACACACACGCACACACTAAAACATTATGTGTACTCCCACACGCACCTGTACACACTTTACTCACATACACACCCTTCCCAGCACGAACAGAATTCACACAAAAAGCACATGAACACACACTAAAATCCACACTACTTTTACACACACGCAAGCACACTAAAACACACATGTGCATACCCACAGACACATGTATACACCTTACCCCCCCCCCACACACACACACACTTGCACACACAAAACACATGCACAAACACCAAAGCACACACTACACACATGGATTACTCACATAAAACACATGCACGCACACCAAAATACATACTACACACACAGATTACACACGCAAAACAAATTTACACACACCCATGATATTATCGCCTAACCTCATAAATATTTTATCATCTCACAAATGTCCCCAAACCTTACCCAAGAAAAATCTGCAAACTTAACTAAAATTCGGCCAAGAGTTTACCCTTACCATAATTGCCCCAATATTCAGCCTCAAATCCCCTTCAAAGTTGCTACTATATGGTTTATTTTCCCTCTATGCAGATTATTTTTTGTTTATAATTTTAAATTCTTCCCTCTTTTCCTCTTATATATCATAGAAAATCCCATCATCATGGTCGCTAGCCTCCCTCAAACCGTAAATAAATTTCATGCAAGAAAACCCACCTAAAATGGAAAAAGGTGTCTGTCACCTGGATGCCTTGCCAGCACTGCGAAAGGCAGCAACCCTAGCAGCATATATTTTATTAGTATTTTATTGATGTCATTATCATTTTTTATAACAAAATATAAGGTGTTTTATCCTTCCCCCCCCCCCCATAATACTTCATCCTCGAATTGAATTGAGGTACCTCAGGCAGAAATAAATAGGTGCAGGAACTTCTATCGTATCAATGCTTCAGGCTCCCACATGGCCTCCTCTATGGCATGATTTCTTCAAATTACCCATGCACTACTTTGGGATGAAGGATTTGCTTCTCTCTATTGATGATTTCTACCAAAATTTCTTAGTACAAGAGGTTTTCTTGGACATCGATTAGCTCAAGTCTTATCACATATGAAGGGTTAGGAACATATATTCTTAGCTTCAAAAAATGGAAATGGTCCAACTCCTGGGTATTTCAAGTTCGTATGCTATTGTTTCAATTCTTGACAGGATTTTGAATGGTCCGATGAACTGAGGATAAAGTTTCCCCTTCTTTTCGAACCGAATAATTCCCTTCCATGGGGATACTTTCAAAAACACGAAATTGCCCACCTTAAACCCTATCGCTCGACATATTTTGTCAGCATAATTGTTCTTTCTACTTTGGACGGTACAAATTCTCTCTCGGATTATTTTAACCTTGCCTTCCCTCTCGCTAATTGGCTCAGCAAGGGACAATTTCCCTTCTCTGACCATTTTTGAAAATTAGAGTGGGATACTTCCGACCATACAATGCTTTATACGGGGCCATCCTGATACTTGTTTGGTAACTATTGTTGTAAGAAAAATTTTAATTTAAAACAATTGTTCATACCAATTCCCACCAAAGTCTGCGGCACAGGCTTGTAACATGTCTTTTATGAATCATGTGCTCCGGTTGACCATATGTTTGAGGGTGAAACTATGTGCTCATGCTCAACTAGGTTCTACTTCCTCCTGGAATTTCCTCCACAAATTTTGGGTGAACTTGTACCCCTATGTGGAACATGTAATGGACCTTCATATTTTAAATTCCTTCTATATCATAACAGAAATTCTAATTTTCATGCTTTTCAAATCATCTTTGGATTTCAGGTAATCTTTCATCTTGGCTTTGAGTTTCCCCAATTCGATCGAGTAAGGAAGGTTAGTTTTTCATATGAAACAATTCCCTTCTCCTCTTATTCGAACATCGATTTTGAGCTTATTTAGATTCTTAATTATTGCCCTTTGCTTTGTAATTGTTGAAGCTAGGTTCCCCACTCTCCTCCTACTCAATGCATCTATTACAATATTTGCCTTATCGAGATAATACATAATAGAGTAATCACAATCCTTAAGGAGTTCCAACCGTCTCTTCTATTGCATGTGAGTTCTTTTTGAGTGAAAATATAAATTAAATTCTTATGATCCGTATAGATCTCACAACTTGCACCACACAAATACTGTCTCCAAATCTTTAAGGCTACACCATCACAACTAATTCTAGGTCACGTGTCAGATAGTACTTCTTATGGGTTTTCAACTGTCTTGATGCATAAGAAATCACCTTTCAATTTTGCATGAAAGCAGAACCTACTCCATTAAGGGATCGGTCATTACAGGTAACAAACCCTTTGGGTCCAGACAGTAGTGCAAGAACCATTGTGGTTACCAGTCACGTCTTAAATTCTTCGTAACTAATCATACTTCTCCATCTAGTTGGACTTAACATAGTTTGGGTCAGGTTTGTTAATGGGGAGGAAATCTTAGAAAAATCCTTAATGAACCTTCAAAAGTATCCGACTAAGTGTAAGAAGCTGTGAATCTTAAAAACAGATGTCGGACCTCCCAATTTGACACGAATTCGTGTGTCTACTGATATCCATTAACTCCAAACAATGTGTCCTAGGAATTTCACTTTCTCTAACAAAAAATGGAACTTTTTGAACTTGGCATACAAATTATTTTCTCTTAGAATTTACAAAACTTGCCTCAAGTGCAGCACATGCTCTTTTCTGCTCTTAGAGTAAATTATAATGTCATCATTGAAACAATGACACAATGATCAAGATACTCGTAAAAGACACGGTTCATCAAACCCATGAATGTAGCAGAGACATTAGTTAACCCAAATGGCATCACTAAAATTTCATAACGTCCATACCTAGCTCTAAAGGCACTATTTGCGTTACTGTTCCCCTTGACCTCTAAATGATAGTAACCAAATATAAGATCAACCTTAAAAAAATACTTAGCACCTTGCAAGATCAAAAAGTTATTCGTACGAGGCAATGGATACTTATTTCTGATTGTCACCTTATTCAATTCGTGATAATTAATCCACAACCTCATAGACCCATTCTTCTTCCTGACAAATAACATGGACCTCCCCAAGGTGACACGTTGGGACTGATGGACCTTAATTTTAGTAATTCTTCCAGCTGCACTTCCAACCCTTCATCTCGTAGGGTGCCATACTATATGGAGTTTTAGAATTAAGGCCAGTTTCAGGAACAAGATTAATCGTGATATCTGTCTCACGTCCTTGGGTAGACTGGGAAGGTCTTGACGAAAGACATCGGGAAACTCATTGACAACCGATATTCACTCCAGTTGGGGTTAAGTGACACATGTATCGTAAACATGGGTCTGGTAGCCTTGACACCCACTATGCAGGAAATGACGAGCTCTCAAAGTGGTCATTAAATATAAGGGTCTCAGAGATTTATCGCCTTCGATAATAACATTGGGTTTATTAGGCACCGACAAGTGTATCAGTCTACAACAACAACCCATATTGGCACGGTGTGCTACTAACTAGTTGATACCAACGATAACATCAAAATCTCCCAGATGTAGGGGTATAAAGTCGGTATAGAATACTTTAGTGGCAATGAGGGAATTTTGTTCGGATATATTCACGACAAGTATAACATCAAGCGATTGATAGGGTACGGTCAGTTTATTGCTAAATGACAATGAAATGAAGGAGTGGGTGTCACCAGAATCAAATAGAACTGAAGCCATATGGGAACACACCAAAAAAGTACCTATCACCATGTCCTCAGATCTATCTACTTCTTTGAGGTTCATGGCATGAGCACGCCCATGGCTCGGGCCCTTCCTTTGATGGCCATTGTCCTTCTTTAGGGGCACTTCTTTGTAATGTATCTGGGCCACTGCAACCCAAAGCAGATTCTCTAGGTGATCTTGCACTCGTCAGCACGGTGTCCTTGCTTGGCACAATTGTAACAGGCTCCAGTCACTTTGTCTTAATTCGTATCCTCGTGCCTTCTCCACTACCATCTGTATTCTTGTTTACCGCCTTTCTGCCTTGGACCTTGCCCGAAATTCTTCTCATCTGCTTCTTGAAATTCCTCCCACCACTATTGTTCATATCTTGAGTTCTTCCTCTCTTTAGTCAATGCTCTTTTCGTTCCTCTCGTGCCTCTTACCTTCCTTATTTGTCTTTTCAAGAGTTGTTTCAAGCCTTCCCTAAAATGTCTTGCCTTGTAATCCTCGGTTGCTACTTGGTGTGGGGCAAAATTGGCTAGTTTTTGTGTACTTCTCTACCGTCTTGTCTTTCTATTTCAGGACCAGGAAGTCTGTCTCCATCTTATTTCTCAAGCTCAATAGAAACGACTTGCCATCTAAGAGTTGTTCAAACTTATTCTACATGATGTAGGTTCGGTTAGTCCTTCTCTTTCCTTCGACTTCTTTCTAAACATCCGACGAGTAACTAGCAACACCCTTCAGCATGTGGGTGGCAAAGGCCATCTTCTAGTGCTTACCACACCCCAATATTTCAAACGCTTTTGACATCTCCTTGATCCATGTAGCTGCATGTACCAGATTACTTCTCGAATAAAATTTAATTGGGCAAGCATCCTAAAATTTTTGGAATTGACACTCTTTCTTTTTGTCTGGCCCGTTACAGTAGCTGGCACACGTTGTGCAACTGGAATTCCTATTGCTTCTCACAAGAGCCTCGCTGGAATTCCTCTTGTCCTCGCTATTGAAACACTATTAATTTTTCTCCGTTCAAATCTTCAGTGCTAACCAAAGACACTTTTGTTGAGGGTTCATCTCGACTAGAAGATTAGGGTTTAGGAGCTTGTACTGGAGGGGTTAGCTAGACTTACTACTACTAAAATGAAACGAAAGGGCGTCAGATAACATGCATAAGATATCTTACTTAAAATACTCGAACAGTTACAGAACTCCCAAAGGTATAGCCTAGTAGTAAGCTACTATACTTCTAGGTTCGCAAAACTGTCTCTGATACCATTTCTGTCATGACCCGAACCCATGGTGGGCCTATGATCTAGGTCTGTGACAGGTCGCAGGCCCATTAGACTTTCACTCAAGGCTCTGCCAGGCCTTACTGTAACCTATATACAGAATATATAACCAAACCACTAATAAGACTATCGAGGGTCATACTTATTGATTCCTCAAAATGCGTCTTTTATAACATCCTAAAATATTAAACTAACAAGAAAAACTGAAATTCGATGGAGAGTTATGCTCTGAACAATTTCTAAAATAGAAGATACGTAAAACATTGCCAATAAGAATTATTAGAAATTTTAAGGGGACTTCAATCCTCTAATAGCAGTCTCCCGCAATCACATTCTCGTGACTCTCACGAATGCCGGGTCCAACTAGGCTATCGCCTGAAAAATATAAAAGAGTAAGCTAAGGCCCAATAACATGCGCCCTATCACAAAATAGGTTCAGATTTTCATCACGTGCCATGGGTTTTCAACTTAAAATAGGTAAGTTAATTCATAAGAATAACGACGCGTATAATATATGAGAACATATCAACGTCTGAGTGGAACAGTTTTTGAGAGATAGAAAACAATAGCACATTAACCATCAAGTAACTATCCAATCTAACAACTCTTTGTACGGTATGCTGCGATCATCATTTGGTCCCACTGACTTGGACCGAAATTCCACATCGGGATAATCGACGCAGGGACGACCACCAGCAACAATACTACGCTTCAACGTTCCGTCTAGTTGACAAATTTTCCCAGTTAGATGTCGGGCATAACAACCATTAACAAAGTTTCATCTTATTCTTCAAAACAACATACATAAACAACTAGTTGCAAAAAAATTCCAGGCCAACTCAATACACACACACACACACTCTTAGAACTAAGAATACGGTATAAATAGGGACATGACAGGAGTACTTATCTGAAACACTAACGGGGTCTAAAACTTGCTCGAGTGTTTGTCCTAATCCACGTCTAACATAACTTAAAATGATAAATCATAAGGATATTAGTTCTCGATGCTCAATCGCTCATGTCAACTCAATTCGCCCTCAACCAAAACACCCTATGACTTATGTAAGATTACCAAAACATTCCCTGACGACTAGTACACCAACATAAACTCAAAATTAACTCAGAACTTCTTTTTAACCAGCTAGTTTGGTTGGTTCAAACTAAAAAGTCATCTGGAAGATTTTTCCCTCGAAAAAACCCTTATTCAATACTTTAATTTAGTGCCAATTGGTCGTATCTCAAAAATATAGCAATCGCTACGGAAATACCGAGAAACTTTAGACATTGAAGTGTCTCAATAATATAAGGTCATTGTGAAATTCGAGATAAAATAATCTTATTTACTATTTCTAATCAATCAAGAACCCTTTATTTTGGTAAAATCATTTGTTACCCTTCGTGGACGAGGAAAAATCCAGAAAAGTTCAACGGTGTAGGTCTTTTAAGAATAACTAGGGTTATTCTTTTACACTTGAATAAAATCAGAGAGGAAATGGCTTAAAAAAAATAAAAATCTAGATTTTAGGAAAAATGACTTTTAGTGACACTTCCCATCTTCTTCTTCTTCTTCCTCAACATCCCTAAATCCTAACCACTACGCACTTGCCACTTCTTTCTCTGCAACACATACATACCCACTTCCATACACCCAATACACACATACACAAACTCCAACAAATGCATCACTGAATTATACACACTACACACAGAACTCACACGTACACACATTTTTAACACACATACACACACCTATGGCAGACACTTCATTCACCATGTACACACACACGCACACCCAGATTTGTACCCACTATACATACACATTCACTCATCCCAACACACTTGTACACACACATGTACAAACTGCACACACCATTTCACGCACCTCCACATACAACACACTAAAACGCATACAACACCGTATATAGGCACACTGCACAAGTACCATTCCACACACCTCCACTCACAGAACACACACACACACACACACACACATCATAGCCCTCTCAATTGCCCCTGGACGCACGCAAGCGCGCGCACATACAAGCACACACAACCTCATGCCAACTTCTTCTCACTCACTCACACATACATAAACACGGACTCATGGCACACACAACACCCTTGCACAGTAGATGCTCCATAACTTACAATGACTCCTTGCACAGCTCAAACACCCATGAAATAATGAATCAATGTGAGGAAAAACAAACAAAAAGAAATTATGAGCCTTTCCGAAAACTCAACGCAATCGCCAGAATTCTGCCGATTCTGTGTCTCCTTCTCTTTTTCTCTCTCTAGCTCTCTTTCTCTATCGTGTAACTGAAGAAGGACAAGAGAAAACAAAATACAGGATAGTTGGTCCCATAGCAACCTTATATTTACCCTAAAAGGAAAAATTACCGACCCCTCCCCCCCCCGCCTTCCCCCCCAAAAAAAAAAAAAACTTTAGATATTTTTTAGTTTAAAGTTCACCCAAAACCCAAATCTATTTAGATAAAAAAAACTACAAGTCTTACTGAAAACTCAACGTAATCACCAGAATTACGTCGACTCTTTCTCCCCCCAACCCCCCCTCTCTCTCTCTCTATATATATATCGTGTGATGGAAGAAGGAGAAGAGAAAACAAAATACTGGACAACTGATCCCATAAGAAACCTTATATTCACCCTAAAAGGACAATTACCGAAGACCCTCCAACTTTAGGTATTTTTTGAAAGTTCACCCAAAACTTTTTAAAATTACAAAAGGCCCCAAACCTAGTTAGATCAAATTCAAAATATGAGTTGCCGACAAAATAAAATCTGGGGTATTACAAGCCCCCTCTTGCCTTTATGAGGAAGGGACATGACGGTCCCTCAAGTTTCGTACTGTTCTTTAAATTATGAATTTTCATGTATAAGTTGACTAAAAGCTTATGTATAAGGAATCTCTTTATCGCAGAAGCATTTCATTTCATAAACAAACATCAGTTCAACATCATAAGTTTTCACCCTTCACCGGGTTACAAATTACATGGGTCTGACTATTTGACAACAAAAGTGGGCCCTACCACTTCATACAATTCTTAGTCTAGGAAAAACCATAACATTCCCTAAACAATTCCAGGCTCCAATAACTCTCATCTAAAATCAGTTATCGAATATCATCTAGTATAGCCCCATTAGGAGCACAATCATGGACAATCTGTTAAATCTTCTGGGCAACCCTCAAACTGGCGTCCACTGTCTCCTTCGGGATCTGGCTCAAGGCCTGCTTTTTCATCCTCACGTTCAGTTTCCAACTTCTATGTTGCTCGACTAGTAATTATTTTCAAGGACTGCAACCCCTTCTCTTCCAAAAGTTCGTAGGAATTTTTACTCACCTCCTCCCTAGGTCCTCAACTCTCAATTCCATGTCCATACAATAAAAAAAATGATCGACCTCATCCCCCTCTCCAAACGTCCTTATAATTCATTTTCTATCGGACATTCTTCCGGCTTTTCCATCTCAGGTTTCATCTCATCTGGGTCCTCATTAGGGTTCTCCTCTGGGTCCTCCTCAGGATCATCTTCGGGATATGACTCAACAAGAATGCCATCATCATACCACCCATCCAAGTCTAAGTCAAAAGGTCCTCCTGTCATTTCCTACAATAATTAAAATACAGCAATCATATATATAAACCTTGGTCGACTCAAACTCGCATATCTCAGTCATGACCACGGTTCAATTGAGTTATTAAAGTTTCTCGTTAATCCTCTCGTCAAAAACTTAGGCATTCTACCACAAACTTTTAAAATTTGCAGAATCATATGCTTAGGCTTTAATACTACCCGTGACATCCTTAAACCACGTGACATCACCGGAGCCGAGGTGTCATTCAAAGGCTACGTCATCAACATCATGTACGGAATATTAATAGAGTAACTACACCATCAAAACATCATTAACTAATTCTAACAAAATACATCCTTACAAAAACTTCCCAGTAAAACATAATCATTTTATCAATAGAAGACTTACAGTACTCTGAAACACCTAACTTTCACAACATGGAATATGTGACTAATAATACCACGAAGCTCCACATCATCTACGTCATTACACCTTCTCCTTGCCCTTCCTAGGGGATTCACCGTACTCATACTTAAAATAAGGTGACTGAATAAGGAATGACTAGAAATCACCTAGTAAAGATAACATGGGGAGTACACGTATGATTCATTTAGAGGAATAGAGAAATGAGTATGAAATTCAATGGCAACAATGAATCGAAAGTCCAACAAGAGTGTTAACATCATCAGTGATTATAGTCACAAATCCCATTCGTCTAAACTGAGCGGCTACAAAGCCTAACAGATATCTTTATCTTATCTTTGGATAGGAACTGACGGAGTCACTGACTATGCACATGTTATGCAAAATAATAACAGTAATGTAAAGCGATACTTAATGGTCGTAAAATCACAATACAATTAAACTCAATTGGAATGCAGACTCAGACTTGACTAGACAGGACACGATGAACCTAGTGCTTCATCTTATTGCAGTTACTCCTCTTTCTTTGATCTTCTCTTCATTGAGTGCCCAGTTGTTCATCTCAGTTTAATATGAACTAAAGGAGACGGTTTTCATCAACGGGGTGGACTATGGAAATATTTCCACCACAAGTCCTCAATGAATTATTTTATGAAAAGAAATATTGGCTCTCGATGATTTTCGGACGTTTCAGAATGACGACAGAATTTCAACACAGACGTCATCTAAGACAGGCATGCTAATCATAAAGCAATGAAAAGCGTGATAAAACCGTATTATCCTTACCTAACTGGCTTATAGCCAAAGAAAACTTTCAAGCCTTGGTCTTAACGAGTAGGACAACTGTTGAATCGAAGTCTCGCTAATCAGGCATCGATTAAGACTAAACTCGCATTATGTCATTTTGCCTCATCTTTTTACTCTCTTTTAGATGTTCATAATATGTTTCATATCTCCTATTAAAGCCAATCCCACCTCGATATATGGTTCTAACGCTAACATTCAAAGGTGCATGTTTATACGAATCTTTTATGTAAGAAAATATAACTAGGATGGTACCTACACATTTTGTTCAACAACATTCAATCGCACAAGTCAAATAAGTCACCCTTTGGATATGTGAATGTACTGAAATACCCCTATCATCCCATCATGACCTGCAATAATTTCAAAAAACACTTCAAAATAGTTCTATTTATATTAGACTGATTTCAGAGTCCAAAATGATCTCTAGGGAAACTTTTTTTAGTTCTTAAATATCCCCTGTGATCGATTCTTAATTGCGCACAAGGCGACTAAATTACTGAATATAACAAATGATACTGAAATGCTATGAAACTTGAAGTGTCTTAGTAGCGTGAAGTTACTATAAAACTTTAGAACAATATTAATTTGTTTTACTATTTTTAATAAATCAAAACCCCTTTCTCTGTTAAAATCATTTTATACCATTTGTGGACAGAGAAAAATCCTGGAACATTCCATGATATAGATCCCTTAAAAATAATAAGGGTACTCTTTTAGACTTAGCTGAAATTGGAGCATAGATTTTGCTTTTAAAAGCAATCCGAACATTTAGGAAAATTATCAACTTTTAGGGCAATTTTTATATCCTCAAGAACCCTAATCCTCAACACACCTGCTCACGAACATCATCACCCAGCCAAACCACCATACCCACACACTGCACCCACCCACACACACACACACACACACACACACACACACACAAATCACACATCCACACACTCTACAAACATGGACACACACTAAAACATATTGTGCACAGTGTAGACCCACATAGACCTGTACACACTTTACTCATGCATATGCATACACATAATTCACAAACAAATCACACGCATACATGCACACCCCAAAACATACACTGTGTATAACCAGAAACACCTGCACACGCCTTTCACACACACACACACACACACACACATCCCAAAGCACACCATGCACACAGGGATTAACACAAAAAAATATGCACACCCCAAAACAAAAACTACACACGTATTACACACTTAGAACACACCTAAAATATTATCTCTTAACCTCATACAAATTTGATCATCTCATAAACTTCCCCCAACCTTACCCAAAAATCTAAACAATTAACTGAATTTGGCAAAGGGTTTACACCCATCACAATTGCCCCAGCTTTCAGCCAAAAGTCCCCTTCAAAGTGGCTACTACATGGTTTACTCTCCCTCTCTACAATTTTTTTTGTAACCTTAAATTCCCCATTATATTCTTCTTTCATAGCATGAAAACTCCCAACATCATGGTCATTAGTCTCTCTCAAACACAATTAAATTTCATGCAAAAAAACCCACCTAAAAGGAAGAAAAGTGGCTGCCTTTGGCAACCATGCCTACAACAGATAGTTTATTTATATTTTTTTGTTTTTAACAAAGTCTAGGGTGTTTCAGTTCTTATGAGAAGGAATGCCTCCCATGATGACTTGAATTTTCAACAACACTTGGAACATTGGCACACACAAGGAGGCTACCCGCCCCAAGGTTAAAAATATAGGCTTCTGAAAAGAAAGAAGAAATTGTTTAGGCTCAAAGGGCTAGTAAGTGGAAAAATCTAGTATAGGGTAATCAGGATAATATGCGATTGCAAAACAATGGCATCCAATCATCAGAAATGCTTATTTAAGGAAGACATGAAAACCTTTCAAGCTTTTTTCTTTTCTTTTGTGCCCTAACTTCTGCCTTAGCCGCCCTTTTCAGAATTTTCAGTCTAGCGGGCCTTTCTTTTTCTTCTTCATTTCTCTTTTTAACATAAATGGTCCATGCTAAGAAAGAGTAAATGAGCTTTGAACAGGACAAAGTCTTGAGATTGAGAGGAAACCTCGTAATCTTTGAGGATTTGGCTTATTTCTGGTGAATTAGGGGTTAGCTAACAAAGAGAGTCATTGCCTTTTCTTTATAGTCTCTTAAATTCTTAGTCAAATGTTTAGGTTTCAAACCAAATTTTTTATGTTAAGTTTTTGACATTTAATTTTAAAGACTTGAGATTCCAAAATTCAAGTTTGAAAAGGCATTGATCATCAAAAGAAGTGTCTACGAGATAGACTACTAGGCTTAAATTCCAAAATAAAGCCTTTTATAAGTTCACAGAGTGATTGGTTAACTATTCAATCGATATGAAATCGGACAAAAGTTTTGTATGCTCTCGACTTGCTAAGGATGAACAAATTCTACCTGACTCAATCCCTAAAAGAGACTTCTAAGATTTGAAAAAGTACTTTTGATTCTTTACTTCTGTATGTTTTGATTCATCATCAGCCACATTAGACTAAATTGGAAATCAACGACTACATTACCAACCAATTGAACAAGTCTAAGAAAAAGACAATATGGGAAATGCTAGGAAAAAATAAGAGAAAGAACTAAACTAAGACTCTAGCTCGGCATTGTACTCGACGAGGCATTGGGAGAGTATTTGACCATCAATCCGACAACAAACAGACCTTGCTTCAAACTGGGTGATCTGGCAAGTTGGATCCATGATTTTCTTCCGCTGGTTAAGCGCAAAAGGAGCTAACGCCTAAAGATATGTCTCAGTCTTGCTTATTTGGTGTACATGCATGGTTTCTTCTAGCATCAGGTTCGGAATGATGACTTATCAGCATCGATGAGATTTTGAATAGCATACCTTAGTGTGAGGTATTTCTTTGTGTGATCTGAATCCTTGGTGATATTCACATTGAGCATTTGTGTCGTACCCTTTCGATATGCTAACACGTGTAGTAGTAGGTGGTAGTTTAACAATCACACCTCTCTGAAGTAGCCACTCAAACGCTTTGACCATAAGAGCATGCAGATTGGTGAAGTCTTGCTCAGTGGTGGTTGGCTCCCATGAAACCACCTCTTGAGATCCAACCGCATTGACATTATTTTTTTTCTTTGAACACCTTTGGCTGAGTGTTGAGATTCTTAAGACCAACCTTTTATCCCAGGCTTCCCGTCCTTGGTTATCATTCCGTTGTTGATGACATCCTCAATTAGAATGAGAGAACAAATTTATGTCTTAAATGTGATGTGGTAGTGACCAAATATACTGACAGAAGATTGTTACTTACCATGTTCAGCTATTCCTCCATTGTACATGTTACATAAAGAAAAGGAAAACTCGAAGGCCAAAAAAAAAGTAACAAAATGCTTCAAGTCTAATCCTTTTATATTAGTCCCCAACGGAGTCGCTACTGCAGTGAAGCACCTTGAAAATTTTAGATCTGCGAAGGTATAACTTGAAATCGTCGTCTTATTTTATTGTTTAAGGAAAAACAAAGAAAAAATAGGGAAAAAGATCCTAAAAGAGTCTAAAGTGCCTAACTAGGCTTCTAATCTACTAAAAACAAAGATGATGGGTTTGGAGACTAAGTCTCACAATGGGAAGATGCTAGGCGCCTGTTACACCCTAACGGTCTCTACTTTGTTTTTATTCTAAAAGAAAAACCCCCATGGACCCAACCCAAACCAGGAAAAAGCCCAAGATCCCTCTTTTTAAACAAAGCCCAATAGCCCAAAGCCCACAACCGTCCATTTCTAACCCAAATAACCACCCTTTAACCAACACCTCTCTCAATCCAACTACCAAGCCTGCATCTTTAAATATCTCCCTCCCTAAATCCTCTCCATCCACGACAAGAGCCACTCAACTCAGAAAACTCAAAAGAGAAGCACGGCAACTTCCCACTCCCAACCAAAATCTATCTTGTGAAGACCAACCCCCTCTTCCAAAATCAACCTCAGAATGCTTCGTAACAAGGGAGACAAGCAACTGCTTGCCCCTGAACCCCCCACGATCATCTTTGCTTGGAACGTCAGAGGGCTTAGATGTGCCTCGCATGTCAGGGCCCTCAAAAAAGATATCAAAGCTTTGAATCCTGATATCATTTTTCTTTCTAAAATCCTCTCTCTTTCTTCTAAACTCTCTCTAATCCTCAACATTCTTGGTTTTTACAGGTTCTGTTGTGTTCCCCTACTGGATCTAAAAGACCAGCAGGAGGCCTCTGTCTTGCCTGGAAGGAAGGCGTTGATCTTGAAATCTCCTTCAGTAGTCAAAACATTGTTAATGCTCTGGTTTTCTCTAATCCTCCTGATACCCCATGGATGTTGTCTGCCATCTACGACCCTCCTCATTGGGCAAATAAAGGTCTTATTTGGGAAAATCTTGACTCTTATGAATGCCTTATGTGGTCCTTGGATATGCACCGGTGATTTCAATGCTATTTCCAATTAATCCAAGAAAAGAGGAGGCTGACCTGTCCAAAACTCTTCAGCTAGAGGTATTAATGGATTCATCAACAACAACCATATGATTGATCTTGGGTTCTCTAGCAACCCTTTCACCTGGACCAATAACAGACCTCTCATGAATAACATTAGAGAGCGTCTAGACAAAGCTTATGTGAACAGCCAGTGGCGTCTTCTTTTCCCTGAAGTTTCAGTTTCTCATCTGCCTGGAAAAAGTTTTGACCACCTACAAATAATCATCCGGACCCACAAAACAAATTTTGTTGGCCCCAAACCTTTCAGATTCGAGGCGGTATGGATGCGAGACCCTTCATCCCACTTGGTAGTCAAGTCTGCCTGGAGACAATTGGTAGTGGGAAATTCAGCTGAAATCCTGTGTCAGAAGACAGCTATCACAAGTCAGGCTTTACAAAGATGGAATTCTTCTCATTTTGGGCACATTCAAACTCGTATAAAAATTCTTTCTGCAAAACTCAATTCTATCCAGCAACTGGAACCATCATTAGAAAATCTGGAAATTGAGAAGCATCTCAAGTTTGAAATTGATGAACAGTGTCAAAGGGAAGCTTGGTTATGGCATCAAAAGTCCAAGATTCAGTGGAGAGTTGAAGGTGATCTAAACACAAAATTCTTCCACCTCAGTACAATCATTCGCCGCAGGAGAAATACTATTGATTTTATCAAGAACATCGAAGGTAAGTGGATTTCTAATAGGGAAGACATTGGAGACTGCCTGATAAATAACTTTTAGAATCTTTTCACTTCCTCCAATCCCAACTTCCCCTCTAACCTTCGTGGTCTGATATCTTCCATCATCTCGGAAGAAGATGTTAAGATGCTTTGTGAGATCCCCTCCATTGCTGAAATCTCGAAGACTATGCTGCTCTTCAACCCTCTCAAATCTCCCGGACCTAATGGCACGCCGACTCTATTCTACAAAACCTATTGGGAAACGGTGCAATGGATGTTTGCAAAATTATCCAGGACTTTTTTCTTCATGATTCGCCTCTGCATGATCTTAATCATACTAACCTTGCTCTCATTCCTAAGATCAATTCTCCAACCAAAGCCGAGCATTTTCGTCCCATTAGCCTCTGCAATGTTGTGTACAAGGTTATTTCTAAGAACCTGGCAAACAAGTTGAAGCCTCTCTTAGCCAAAATAATTTCACCTCTCCAAGCGGCGTTTGTTCCAGGAAGTCTCATAAACGATAACAACATCATTTCTTAGGAAATTTGGCACACCTCAAGAAAGAAGAAAGGGGCAGGGCTCATGGCTATCAAAATTGATATAGAGAAGGCATATGACAAGGTGGAATGGCCATTCATTCTTACAGTTCTTCAAAACTTTGGATTCCCTCAAAAGTGGATAAATTGGATTAAGGAATGCATTACCTCATCCAGCTTCTCAATCCTTCTTAACGGCATCCCCTATGGCCATATCACTCCTCAAAGAGGAATCCAGCAGGGAGATCCCCTATCTCCTTTCCTTTTCATCATTACGTCTGAGATTCTAACTCGCCTAATCTTTAGAGAAGAGATGAATGGAAGGCTACAAGGGATTAAAGCAAGTAGAGGAAGCCCCCTAATCTCGCACTTACTTTTCGCTGATGACTTACTTGTCTTTTGCAGGGCAAATGAACAAAATGCTGCTAGTTTATAGAGATGTTTAAACATCTACAATGAATGGTCGGGAGAATGCATCAATAAGCATAAATCTCAAATTCATTTCCGCAACTCGGTTAATGCTTCTTCCATGAGAACCATCTATCAATCCTTTGACTTCAAAAAGGCTACGTGCAAATCCAAGTATCTGGGGCTACCTCTGTTCCTAAATCCATCAAAGAAGAAGGTCTTCTCAGACATAGTGGAAAGGGTGGAGCGAAGATTAGCTAGCTGGAAGTGTAAAGTGCTATCTCAGGCTGGCCATGCTACGTTGATTCAATCTAGTGCCATGTCTATCCCAACTTACACTATGAGTACCTTTGTACGCCCTAAAACTATCACAGATAGGTTGGACAGATGCCTAAGGCTGTTTTGGTGGGGTTTCAAGGATGACAGAAAAAACCACTTCCACCCTAAAGCCTGGGACTCAATTTGCATCCCAAAGTCGGCAGGCGGTCTTGGCTTCAGGAAAATGGATAGATTTAACCTGGCTCTTATGAAAAAAAATGGTTGGGCCATGAGCAAGCAACCTGATACTCTATGGGTTAAAATCATGAAGTCCAAATACCTCTGTGGTACTCCTTTTCTGGATCACTCTCCTAAGAAAAGTGCCTTGTGGATTTGGAAAGGTATTTGTAAGAGCCAATCTGTGATCCAGAAAGGCATTGGCCACATTATCGAGGATGGAAAGTTAACATATATCTGGAACAATCCATGGATACCCTCCCCTGAAGGTTTCCTTTACCCTGATCGAAATTCTCAGAATCCTTATCCGGCTTATGTTGCGGATCTAATCTGCCCAATTTCCAAGTCATGGCTCCAAGACAAAATCCGTTTGCTGTTTGATGCCTCTACGGTGGATAAAATATTGAAAATTCCTATTCCACAATCTCAAATCCAAGACTTCATAGCTTGGACCCCTAACAAGTAGGGGAAATTCTCCACTAGATCAGCGTATCTAAAGGAGAATGAACCCAAATTTGCTTCTAATCTTGCCTTCCCTCCGTTGTTTTGGAAAAAAAGTTATGGTCAGCTAAAATTATGGCTCGACACAAGATTATGATTTGGAGAATAGCGTGGAATCTTCTTTCGATTCGGCTAGCTTCAGCACATCCACCAAACATCGACTCCCGATGTCCTCTCTGTGAATTGGCCATGGAAACAACTACTCATTTATTCATCGAATGTCCTATGACTAGACTGCTTTGGGCTTCATCCCTTGCTGGTTTCCGACCCCCTCAAGGCCTTGCAAACCACATCCTATGGTTAGAATTCATCTTGAACCGCCTGAATCTTACTTTGGAAGACAGGACAAGGTACACCATATTCGCTGTGACTTTGATAGACCTTGTATGGCTAGCCCGGAACAAGAAGATCCAGGAGTCAAAAAAGTTCGACCCCTTTTTGGTAGCTAAACTCATCAATTCTTCTTCTTAGAAGTTGTTAGAGGCGACAGTTAATGCTACATCTTCTCCAAATCCATCCTCCTCCGAATCTTGGTCCCCCCCCTTGGGGTTGGCACAAAATTAACTTTGACGCAGCTATCAAGGGTTCCAAAGCCTGCTTAGTATCTATATGCCGAAACTCTGAGGGCATAATTGAATTTGGATGCACTGCTGTTTTTGAAACAGCTTCTCCGGAGATAACTGAGGCCAAAGCAGCTCTCCTAGCCATCTCTACTGCTGTAGCGCACCAGAAGAAATTCGTCATCTTTGAAGGTGATGCGGAAGTGTTAATCAAAATGCTCACACACCTTGAATCCACACCGATGTGGAACATTCGTTCTTATATTGAAGACTCGAAAAAATTGTTAAAGAGCTTTGCAAGCTGGGATGCAGTCTCAATTCCTAGATTGGCAAACAGGGCGGCTCACAACTTAGCTGCTAATGCTTTTGTTTGTAATCACTTTGATTTTGTTCCTCCTTCATCCAATCTTTGGCTTAGTTTGGAGGAAGTGAGGAACACTGCTATTTTGTAAGCTGTTTTTTTTTTTTAATGCAAGTTCCTTTTCTACCAAAAAAAAAATGAAGGATGCAGAAAAAGGTTCTCTTTGTATGGTGCGCGACGGTAGGTGTCATTGGACATCACAAGAGTACGTAAAAAGGGTAAAACATTAATAAAGAAAGTGGGAGACAAATAACAATGGGTAGGAAAAGGGTGAAAAGAGAGAAACGTTAGCAACTTTTCGTACTGAAATCTAAGAGAACCATTTGATTAAAGTTTGGGTCGCCGAAAAGCAGAAGAAAGTGAAAGAGAAACGGAACCAGAACTGGGAAAAGTTTATGCGAATGAAAGTATGTTCCTTCCCTTTGTTTCTTACCATTCTCTTTCTCTATTATGTTTGCATGCAAAACCATGACACCCTATTACCCATCATTGCCGCCACCTCTCTTTTATTCTCTGATCCCAATAAAAATGTGTAATTCTCGCTTATTTATACATGCAAACTTTTCTCCCCATTAATTAATCTAAAAGAGCTTACTTTGTGCAAAACTGGCATAATCCCTGTCTTGAGACTAAGACGATTCATGTGTAGGTTAGATGAATTAAACTTGAATTAAAGTTTAAATCACTAGAACTTAATTTCATTTAAGTACCTATTACTTTACTGGTGTAGATGACAGGGTAACCTGGTTTAGTGGTTCAATCATTGGATCAACCGATCATATCCTTAATAAAATTAAGCAAACATACAATATGTATGTACGTATGTGTGTGTGTGTGTGTGTGTATGTATAAATAGATAATCTAACTACTAATTACGAATGATATATTAACTTATGTTGTTTTTAAGTGCATTAATGTTGAATGGTCGAGTGTCCTGTAAACTTCTCCGATGTCAACCAAATTATAGTAGTTTATTCTGGCCTGAATACAGATCCAATCCGACAAGAGAACCTAACCGGTGCAATGGCCAGTTTGGCTTGGTTCCGATAATTATGCTCCTAATCCAAACACTTCATCGCAATCATCTTGTAATCGCCATTGCCCCATTTCTTACTTTGATTGAGGTGCAACCGAGAACTCTAATAATTTACATACCATAAAAATTTATGTTGCGAGACAATACCAACAAAGTTCTCTTTCAGAATAACGTGTCAAAGGAATTAACAATAATAGTAGGAAAGAGAATGTCTTTAGAAGCCTAATTTTGCATGGACACTTTGACATTTGTGAAAACTAAAACAATTCAAAAAATAAACTTATGTTTTTATTGTAAATTGCTTTCACGTATTCCTACTCCACTTCTTGGTCACAGAATTTCAAATAGACAAGAGTGTCGCGTTTATCCGGGTGCTTAGCTGCTATAATTGATGGACAAAAAAGCTGAGTAGGTGATAATTGATAGACAGAAAAGTTTGACAGTCCCCACAGATATCCAGCATTTACTGAGAATAAATATGACAAACAAGTTGGCTTTCACCATCAACAGTCTATACAACGAAAAGAAACTCACCTTACCTCCCACCCCTCTGCCCCTCCTCTGCATAGCCTTTCGCCTGCTTGTGTGTGAGTGCTGGGTTTGGAATAGACCCCAGAGGATACATGCATACAGTGGCCAAGGATAACTGAACCATGTCGGGAGCTTGGTAATTGTCGGAGCGAACCATTCAAACTAGCTACTTTTGCGTAAGCCACGTTCTCAAAATACAGATAGCATAAACTGGTCCCATCATTTATTTTACACAAGAAGGTTTTGTATTCTTGCCCTTTTAAAGAGAAATTAAAAATGGACTCGTATATGAAGAAATAAAACTAGCCAAGATAGCAAAAAGGGTTAATAGTCTATCAAAATATACCCTCACATATGTCACGTTTATAAATTATGTCTCAAACCTTTTCAAATAGTATTTTTATCCAGCAAATTATGTGGTACAATTTTAGTACTCACACCCGATTAGTTTTTCCGTTATCTGAGAGGGTATTTTGGTCATGTCATTTTTTGTCAGGGTATAAAAATGCAATCCTAACAAAATGTTATGAGATAATTTTGCAAAAAAAACATGTATATTGCGCTTTGTCACTCTTTCTTTGTAGTAATATCGTGAAAACTGATAATTTGTTTATTCTTTGTTTACTTGTTGCTTATTTAATGATATAGTTGATAAAAATTTTCTCCATATATATATATATATATATATATATATATATATATATATATATATATATATATATATATATATAAGGAGCTGATCTATTACTAGTACTAGCAATTTAACCCAAGTAGCTAGAGCGATATGACCGTCCACGCTCGAGAATGGACGGTCAGATCGCGAGCCACAACATCAATTTTTTTCACCGTCCGCAACATAATGTAGCGGACGGTAATTTATCGTCCGCTACTTTATGTTGCGGACAATATATATATATATATATATATATATATATATGGGGGCGATACAGAACCGCAACAAGGAGTTGTTGTTCTCTGTGCTTGCGGCCCCACCCCTACCCCCGAACTGTTTTCTTTGTCCTTTCCCTCTTTTCCTTTCCTTTTTCTTTTTCCTTTTTTTGTCCTTCCTTTTTTCTTTTTATCCTTTCTTTTTCTTTTTTATTTTCCTTTTTTGTCCTTCATTTTTTGTTTTCTTCCCCACCCCCACCCCCGAACCGCAACTTCTTATTGCGGTTCTCTGTCCTTCCTCTTTTTCTTCCTGGCCCCACCCCCTGGCCCCCCCACCCCCGGTTCCTTTTTTGTTTTATTTTGCGTGTCCTTTTTTGTTTTTTTATTTCTTTGTGTCCTTTTTTTTTGTCTCCTTGTGCGTGGGTGGTTGCAGAGTTTCTTCACAGCCTTTGACTCTACCATTTTTTTTCTTTCTTCACAGCCTAACTCTGCCATTTTTTGTCACTTTTTTTTTTGGCTCGTTGCACCTCAGGCACGCTAGTCAGCCTATTTATATGAATTTTAGCGAAAAACGAGACAAATTATTTTTTGAGTTTCCTACGATGCCCCTATTCGCGCACACTTTAGCGTCCAATTCTTAGTTTGCGAAAGAAGTTGTAATTTTCTTGTCACTTTTTTTTTTCGCTCATTGCACCTCAGGCACACTAGTTAGCCCATTTCTATGAATTTCGGCAAAAAACGAGACATTATTTTTTGAGTTTTCCTACGACGCCCCTATTCGCGCACACTTTAGCGCCCAATTCTTAGTTTGCGAAAAAAGTTGTAATTTTTTTGTCACTTTTTTTTTGCTCATTGCACCTCAGGCACGCTAGTTAGCCCATTTCTATAAATTTTGGCGAAAAATGAGACAAATTATTTTTTGAGTTTTCCTATGACGCCCCTATTCGTACACACTTTAGGCAGGCTATTTTTTTCACGTTTTTTTTGCTCATTACACCTTAGGCACCCTAGTTAGCCCATTGTCCAAAATCATTCTAAAGTAATAATAAGGCTAATTCAATTTGAAACCTTAATATCCAAAATCCAACAATACTAATAATAATTCATACGAACGTCAACTATATCTCAGGAGAATGGTAAAGAAGGCGTCTAGCTACACCCTTTTTCAGCTCCCAGGCTATCCGATATCGAAACGTCAATGCATCCCTTTGAGACCACGACGTATTTTCGAGTACATCCGAGCGAGCTATGTAGTCCATGTACTTGAGGACGTAAATCCCGCAATCATGACTGTTATATTGCTTTGGTCGGTTTTGTATCATCATGACCGTCCAAGGCTCTATCATTGTTTTGCTCGTGATGGCTTCCCCCGTAACATGTCAGCACGCTAGTGGAATGATAGTAGTCTGCATCCAGCAGTAAGAAAAGTTATCAAGCCTACTTAACAAGAAGAATAGACTATGAGCGAAGCTCAAGAAATATAAACTAACCACCGCATTGATGTATGTGGAGTACATCTCCGCCAGCTGCCCACCAGGTCCGTCTTCCCTTAGGCTATCGTATATGTGGACCGTTTTGTTCGCTGGATGGAGAACTAATAGGAAGAAGTGGCACCCGTAAAGACAAGGTATCATGATTAGGTTTGCCTCAGATGCGTGACATTGATCGCTCGAGTTCATTAAGGCAAGCACGTTTGCAGACGGTCGCCATGCACCCTTGCTTGTCCCTCGTATCCTCCTCCATGCTGTGAAGTCATTCATGCTATTCACCAAGAGGGGGGCTAGAAAAGAGGGATACATGTTGAGCTTGATAGTTTGGGAGGGGTTATTACTTAGCTCTCTAACACGGAGCAGATCTATGTAAGCGTCCATGACCCAGTTCGAAATATCTGTGTTCGGCGCCAACAGTCTTATCTCAGAGTGAGCTACGATTCCCGCAACAGGAAAGTCAGTTGAATCGACGGGCTCATCCCGAAGTAGTGCCGGTCGATCCACTCCCGTTTCACCAGACTTAATGGCTTCGTCGGTTGTCCTTTATCTGACCAGATGCTTGGGCGCAACGCCTGGAATCCTACTTGACTCTGGAACTGAGAGTCGTACGGGTAAGTAAGCAAGCGACTAAACGGCTCCCACACCTGACTCTGGGTTGAGAGTCGTACGCGTTAGGAGGCAAGCGACTAGACGGCTCCCCTCGGTAACCCTGGTACGCAACACCAAAGTTGTGAAGATCAGTCTTGTACCTCTCAATGGAGCTCTTGAGACTGTCAGGAGCATGCGCAACGTACCAGTCAAACTGCTCAAGCTGCTTGAACACCTCAGTGCCCTGGTCAACCTAAAAAACATGCATAGAAAAATCACCGTCATTATTTCAAGCATGGTCGATAAGGTGCGCAAATAAAAATTGAAACAACAGTAGCATGACTTACAATGGTCAATGCCCAGAACTGGTCATAGACCTTACATGGCGCCTACGATGTCTTCGTCCGCTGGAAAGGGCGATTCACCCTCGTGCACGTCACGTTGAGAAACCATTTAAGGTAGTCCTCCATACTAATGACGTCGTCCTTCAGCGATACAAGGCTACCATACGTTTCTTGCCAAGTATTCCACTGTTCCACCTCGTCGCTCAACAAATTCAAGGAATCAGGCACCTCGAATTTCGGAAGCCAAGCACTCCTATATGGCCGCATGTCTACAGCGGGTTTTGGGATCCCTTGTAGACAGCCAGCTTGCTTCATAGCTCGATCGAGCATCTGAAACTCACATACTTCGAAGTGAATAAGCGGCACCCGAACCAAACCTGCCAGCACGTACGACACCAAAAGTTGCCAACACCACTCATCCAACCGATGCATCACCTTGCCATATGGCTGCCACGTCATCTGGGGTGCATCTAGTATATCTAGTTCCCCCCGATAGAACTGTAGATGGTTGTGAGGGTTTACCCGTCTCTTCCGGTTGGTCTCCGGCACCCAGGCCCACACCCTAGGCCACGTCTCATCAGAATATTCCCGCGGTTGCGGATGACCCGTGGGTAGCCTCTCGTAAGACCAATCCTGTGAATGCAAACATTATATGGAATTAGTAATTAATCACGAATATTTTGACACAGAACAAGAATATAAATCATCATACCTGTAATAGAGTCAAGCAGGCGGCAATAGATTTGGCATCCACTCTCGTAGCCTTATGCAGTGCTCGATATAGGTGCACAAGAACAGCTGAACCCCACGAATACAAGTATATCTCCTCAAGATCCTCCAAGAACACCATATACTTCGGATGCACCGTGTTTTTCGAATGCATCAGAAGTAATATAGCTCCAATAATATACAGAAGGAATGCCTTCGTATATGTCACGAAATCATCATGAGTGTATTCATCCGGTAGCTCACCGTACTGCTCTCTCAGCCATTTAAGTTTGATGTCGTTTGATGTAAGAGCTTCCTTCGGAATTCCCGGAAAATACTGCCTAGCCATATTCTTTATGGATGCAGACATTTTGCTCAAAGTAATGGGTTTGCCGTGACATGGGATTCCAAGTATAAATCCGACGTCCTTTAATGTAATCGTCATTTCACCAAACTGGAAGTGAAATGAGTTCGTCTCGCTCCTCCATCGTTCAACTAGAGCGGATATAAGGCAATCGTCGTGTTGAGACCAAATCCCGCAATCGGTGAACATAGATAAATTTTGACAGTGTAATAGTTGTATTTGTTCCTCGTTCAGTATCCACTCTTCGAGGTGACGTGTGCTTTGAATTGTTTTCAAAACACCCCTGTCGACACCGTCAAATACTTACCTCGCGACGTGGATATCGTCATCGTATAGGATTGATTTATCATGAGGTCCGGGGTAGAAATTTATATCTCTAAGAACAAAATATAATCGTAAACCAACTTAGCGTCCATAATATTTACATTCCAAAAATATAACTGGATGTTAAACCTAGCTTACCAACGCATTAGCAATAGTCATTATCTCATTATTTCAATGTATTAAAACAATTCCTCACTTCCCACCACTCCGAACGCTTAATTACTCTACTTCCCTAAAATTTAGAGCCAACGTGACAATTTACCAATATACCCCCGATGGCCACTACACCACCAACACTACAAAACCGCTTTAAAATCACTTTTTAAATGTATTACGTCAATTATATACCAAATATTTCCTCAGGATATTTTCAGGGGGAAAGTTACCAAAACACCCCCAATTTATGCAAAATACCCGCTGACATCCATCGCCCCAACAAACATCTCAGAAGAACTGAAAAAATAACTTTCCGGGTGTCTTACACCCTTTCCCGAACTAAAAGTAAGTCGGAAAATTTTACAATGTTAAATTACCAAGATACCCCCGTTGAGCGACAAATTACCGAAATGCCCCTGGGGATTCATTATCACCCTAACGCCCCAAATCCGCTTCAAAACAACATTTCAGGTGTTTTAATTATATTTTTGGACTAAAAAGTTCGTAGAAAAACTTTACCGAGAAAATTATCAAAATACCCCTCTCGAGGTGGCAAATTACCAAAATGCTCCCTGACTTCAGAAAATCTCAAAAGTGGGAGAACGGATTATAAAGAGAGAAAAGCGAGGGAAAGAGAAGAAAGAAGATCCGTGAGTATGAACATCACAGACTCACGGATTTTCTTTCTCTCTTTCTCTATTTGTGGGGGGCAAGCAGAGAAGTCAAGTGTGTGCTGGGCGGCCAACTTTTGGGGGGAGAAGCCAAGTGTCGTTAGGAGGGTGGCTATTGCTGGGAGGGGGGCAAAATGTTGTTCGGGGTGGGAGCCACGAAGAAAAAAGTGGAAGGCCACAGGGTTCGGGGGGTGCAAAGGAAACAAAAAAAAAGGACATGCAAAAGAAAACAAAAAAGAAACCTGGGGTGGGGGCCACGAAGAAAACAAAAAAGGAAGTGGGGGTGGGGCCACGAAGAAAACAAAAAAGGGATGGGGCCACGAAGAAGAAGGCACAGAGAACCGCAACAAGGAGTTGCGGTTCTGGGGTGGGGGCCACGGGAAAGGGAAGGGGAAGGGGATACCGCACCTCCTTGTTGCGGTTGGGGGGAAGGTGGGGCCCGTGGTAAGGAAATAAGGGGGAAAAAGGAAAGAAAAAAAAGGAAAGGGAAGAAAAAAGGGGAAGAAAGAAGAAAGAAAAATGGAGAAGAAAGAAAAAAGGGAAGGGGAAGGGGGAACCGCAACAAGGAGTTGCGGTTAGGGAGAGTGGACCGCACTTCCTTGTTACGGTTGGGGGGGTGGGTGGGGCCGTGAGAAAATAAGGGGGGAAAAGGGGGAAAAAAGGGAAGAAAAAAAGGAAAAGGAAGAAAAAAGGGGGGGAAAAGGGAAGAAAAAAAGGAAAAGGAAGAAAAAAGGGAAGGGGGAACCGCAACAAGGAGCTACGGTTAGGGAGAAAACCGTGCCTCCTTGTTGCGGTTGGGGGGGTGGGGGCCGCGGTTGGGGGGTGGGGGCCGAAAAGAAAAAAAAGGGGAAAAAAGGGAAGGAGGGGAAAAAAGGGAAGGGGGGGCCCACAAAAAAAAGGGAGAACCGCAACAAGGAGTTGCGGTTAGGGGGTGAGAAGAAAAGGGGTGGAACAGCAAGTCCTTGCGGTGGGGGGGTTTTAAAAAGGGAAAAAAGGAAGGGGTGGGGGCCAAGAAAAAAAAAGAAGGACAAAAAAGGAAAAGAAAACAAGGAAAGGAAAAAACAAAAAAGGAAGAACAAAAAAGGAAAAGAAAAAAAGGAAAAGAAAATAAAAAAGGACATACAACCGCAACTAGAAGTTGCGGTTCGGGGGTGGGGGTGGGCCCTCTTAGAGCACAGAGAACCGCAACAAGGAGTTGCGGTTCGGTGGATAATATCCACCGGTCGATCTGTATCGGCCCCCATATATATATATATATATATAAGGAGTTGATCAGTTGAGAGCGCTAACAACTTGGGTTAAGTTGCTAACGCAATCTGGCCGTCCATCTGGCATGATGGACCGGCCAGATCTAATTTTTTAAAACACTTTTTCGCCGTCCGCTACATAATATAGCGGACAGTACTTTTTATCATAATACCCTCATCCGCCCTCGCGTAATTGGTTGGTGCAGTTAAAGTTGTCTGCTACATAATGTAGCGGACATAATAAAAAACATAGAAACTTTTCACTTTCAGATCTGATTTTATCATCTTTAGCGATTTTGACTCCACCAAGATCAAGAGCCAAAACCACCAGCTGTTTCCACTTCTGAAGGCGAGAACTATGCGCAGAAAGAGCGGAAGAAGTGGAGAAAGAAAAGCAGGTGGGGGAAAAGGTAAAGCTACTGAAGAGAAGTGCGGGCTTGGAGAAGAGAACCATGCACTGATTCTCTTCCTCTTCCACTTCTCCAGCCGAAACCACCAGCTGTTTCCTTGATTTCTTTTCAAGGCCATTATTAGTCTTACTAGGCCTTTATTTGAAGTCTGCTAGTTTCTCTTTTCATATGGGCAGAGAAAATGATTCTGGGTACTGACAGTCTGTATTTCTTGAGTTACCTGCTTGTAAAAATCCGTAATTTCCTAATATTGTGGCCTATCAATTTTTTTCTTCTGCTCTGAGGAGCGTTTGTGGCAATTAGTGGTGTGCCTACTGTTTTGATTTGTGGTGAAATGATTCCCATGTGTCTTCCTGGTGAAGATTTTCAATCAGAACTATGGAAGGACAATTTCAACCCATTCAAACCCATCAGATCTGGTGCTTCGTCTCGTGGAGGCGGTGACTAGAGAAGAGAGAGAGAGAGAGAGCGTCTGCGCCAGAGAGAAGAGAGAGAAACCAATTGAAAGTGAAATGAATGTGTCTCTAGTTTACTTTGGAGAGATGCTATTTTTTATATTATGTCCGCTACATTATGTAGCAGACAACTTTAGCTGCACCAACCAAATACGCGAGGCGGACGAGGGTATTATGGTAAAAAGTAATGTCCGCTATATTATATAGCGGACGGCAAAAAAGTGTTTTAAAAAATTAGATCTGGCCCGTCCATCGTGCCAGATGGACGGCCAGATTGCGCTAGCAACTTAACCCAAGTTGCTAGCGCTCTCAACGGATCAGTTCCCATATATATATATATATATATATATATATATATATATATATATATATATATATATATATATATATATAATGCAACCTTCTAACCCAATATGATGTGCGGAAAAAGGTTATTGTCCTCCTTTGGTCTTCAAATAATATTTGAAGAGTGTGATTTTTTTACAACTATTAATGTATGTTATGAAACCAATAATACACATTGTACAACAAGTGCGATAATTTGTCTTGGATAAAAAAATTCGGAATGTGTGAGTGTCCCACATCGGTTATTCAGAATAAATCGAGAATTGGTCCTAAATATACAAGTCATATTGTCCCTCATTAGTTATTTAGAGAAAGTCACTACTTATCTCTAAGTATATATATGTTGTCTTGCATTGTATTTTAAGAACAAGAGAGAAGAGACATTCTTTGAGAGGTTTTGTTGAAAGAGATAAAGATCTGTAATCTCCATAGCCAGGCATAGTGAAATCGCTACTACCACCGTGGAGTTGTTGTTTTCACTGAACCACGTAAATCTTGTGTGTTGTGTGCCTTTATTTTCTGTTATTGTTTTCAATTCCCTTCTTTATTGGTTGGTGCAAGATCTAGTATATTATTTATCAAGTGGTATCAGAACTGAGATTCACGATAAATTGAAAGCACCTTGCAATGGCGTCAAATACTTTGACAAAGTATGATTTGGAGAAGTTCGATGGATCTAACAATTTTAGTCTATGGAGGATGAAGATGCATGCTGTTCTGATTCAGCAAAGGTTGTTGAAAGCGTTAAAGGGGAATCAAGGGCTTCCTGAGATGATGTCTGCTGATGAAAAAGAAGACAGGTTGGAGAGAGCCCATAGTGCCCTATTGCTGTGTTTAGCGGACAATTTGTTGTGAAAGGTTTGTCTAGAAACGACTGTGGCTGGATTGCGGCTGAAATTGGAAAGCTTGTACATGACGAAGTCCCTGACAAATTGCCTATATTGAAAGCAACGTCTGTATACTCTTCGGATGAAATAAGGTACATCGATTAATGATCAACTTGATGAATACAACAAGATAATACTAGACGTGCAAAATATTGATATCAAGATAGAAGATGAGGATAAAGCTTTACTGTTTCCTTGTTCTTTACCTCCATCATATGATCATCTTGTTACTACCTTATTATATAGGAATGACAGTATCTCCATGGAGGAGATTGAGGCTGTGATAAATTTTCAAGAATTAAGCAAGAAGGTTTCAGAAAATAGGGAAGAAGAACAGGGTGATGGTCTGATGGCTCAAGGCCGAAGTACTGACCATGCTGGATCTAGAAAATAAAGGAAGATTGAGATCTCAGTCAAAGAATAGAAAATTGAAATGCTACCATTGTCACAAGGAAGGACATTATAGAAATGATCGTCCTGAACGTAAAGGAAGAAAAACGATAATTCCAAGGCGGCTGATACTGGAGTAGTAGAAGATAATTCTGATGGTGTGGATGTTCTCTCAGTTACTCAGATGGATACGGGTTGCCCTATCACATGTGCCCCAATAGGGACTGGTTTCCCACTTATCTCTCATTTGATGGTGGCAAATTTCTTATGGGAAACGATATCGCCTGTAATTTGGTTGGGATAGGTTCAATTCATATTAGGATGCATAACGTATTGTGAGAACTTTGACTGATGTCAGGAAAGTTCCAGTGCTGAGGAAAAATCTGATCTCTTTTGGTACAATTGACTCCAATGGTTTTAGTTATTGGGCTTCAGGTGGAGTTATGAGGATAATAAAAGGTGCTCTTGTTATGAAGAAGGGGTTCAAACACAATAGTCTCTTTTTGTTACAAGGTAGCACAGATACAGGAGCAGCAGCAGCAACTTCATCTTCTGGTATGGATTCTGACTCTACCAAGCTATGGCATATGAGTGAGAGGGGTATGGATGTGTTGAGCAAGCAAGGTTTGTTGGGAAAGCAAGAAAACATGAAAGTTTGATTTTTGTGAGTATTGTATCTTTAAGAAGTAGTGAAAGGTGAAACTTAGTCGGGCTATTCATACCATCAAAGGTACAGTGGATTATATCAATTCGGATCTTTGAGGTCTTTCCATGGTTCCTTCTAAAGGTGGTGGCAAATATATGTTGACCTTTATTGATGACTTCTTAAGAAAGGTCTGGGTGTACATTCTGAAAAAGAAAAAGTGATGTCTTTGTTCAGTGGAAATAGTTTAAGATGATGATTGAAAAACAGAGGACAACGAAATTAAATGCTTGAGGACTGACAATGACATGGAATTATGTTTGGATGAGTTTACTGAGTTCTGGAAGAATGAATGTACAATGTACTGTTAGAAAATGCCACAACAGAATAGGGTTATAGAACGAAGGACTCTCCTTAAGAGGGCTCAATGTCGGGTAATTGAAGGAATTTTAGGCATAAACTATTAACACAACTGCATACTTCGTGAATAGGTCCCCATCAGCTGCAATTGATTGCAAAGACTCCTGAAGAAGTTTGGTCTGATAATCATGATAATTATACAAATTGGAGGATACTTGGTTGTCCTACTTATGCTCATGTTAATGATGGTAAATTTGAGCCGAGAGCGAAGAAGTGCATTTTCTTAAAGCTATGCAAGTGGCATGGGGTAAAAGGGTACCGGTTGTAGTATCCTAATTCTAAGTGATCCAGGTTCCTAATTTGCAAAGATGTGACCTTTGATGAGTCTTCAATGCTTTAGAAGAAGAAGGAGTTGATTTATGCAGGGAAAGACCATGGTGCCATGGAAAAGGTGGAGCTGGAGGTCCGAGCTCTAGATTCGTTGCCTAAAATTCCTACAGAAGGAAGATAGTTTTCATTCTATTGAAGAGAATGAAGAACCTCGGGAATAGCAGTATACCATTGTCAGAAACAGATCAAGAAGAGAAATTCGACCTCCTCATAAGTATGGATATGTGGATATGGTTGCTTATGCTCGGAGTGTGGCAGAGGGTATTGAGGTGCAAACCTAGGAGGCAAGTGTGGTAGCAGCAGATGGTATATATTTTTAGGCTGCATAGCTTTTATTATCCAAGCCAAATTGGAGATTTGTAATAATTTGTCTTGGATAAAAAATCTGAAATGTGTGGGTGTCCCACAACGGTTATTTAAAATAAATTGCGACTTGACCCTAAGTATATTAAGTTATCTTGTCCCACATTAGTTATTTAGATAAAGTTACTACTTATCTCTAAGTGTGTGTGTGTGTGTGTGTGTGTATATATATATATTATCTTGTATTGTGTTTTAAGGATAAGAGAGAATAGCCATCCTTTGAGAGGGTTTGTTGAGAGGACAAAGATCTGTAATCTCCATAGGTGGACATAATGAAATCGCTATTACCACTGTGGAGTAAACTTTCGCCAAACCACGTAAGTCTTGTGTCGTATATGCCTTTATTTTCTGTTATTATTTTCGATTCTCTTCTTCATTGCATGGTACAAAATCTAGTATATTATTGAACAACAATATGTTGGCAGCAAGTTACCAATAGGTAAGACAGAGCTGGTTCCATCTCCTACCAACAGGCGCATCGCTGGCAACACCCTCTGTACTGCCACACCTACTGCCCGACAGGCAGTGACATGTAATATTAAACTGCTACTTTTTCGCTCCTAAAGTATAAACTGAGCATGCTTTTGGGTGAGTGTACGACTTTCTTTTAAAGCTATTGATTCTTTTCACAAAAAAGATAAAGTTTAATGCACGACTAGGCTAGCCTTATTTACAGCATAGTTGGTGACACCCGCGATGCCTGGATAACATATCTAGCGTTAGAAAGTAGATACAGAAAATGGTTTATTTATAGATCGCTAGATCAAGACTCAGAATACATTTTAGACTAATGCCCTCACGCTAATAAAATATGAACTATACATTTGATGTATATGATACAATCCTATGCAAATCTACTTACCTGTCAAATGCTGTTAGATTTTCCCGTACATTATAAGAAATTTAAGCATCAATACGAAGATCCTACAACTAGTTTATAGACCGAAATGGGTTCATGAGCCAAGAACGTACAAATATTTCCTTTCCACAATACATAACTACAGTGATGGCGATGTCCTTTAAGGTTGGATGGGGAATGGCACACGGGTGGCTTAATTCCACGAAAGCAAAGAAGATTGGTAAAAGCAGTAAAATGAAAACCTTCAAATTGTTGGACTTCGCAACTATACTTGTTTAATCCCCAAAACTCGATAGATGACAGGGTTCGTATCACACAACTGAAAGGGCTTAAGAGAGAGGAGTGGAGTGAAGGTATACACTAGACAGAAGTGCACTGGGCGAGGTCCAAGAATAAGAATGTCTGACGTGTCTTCAATCATTAAAAAAAAAAGGTTTTTGTTAAGCGTGATTGTATTGTTTGATCCAAACTTTAAACGACTTAAACTTTTAGAGTATGCGATAACTTATCATAGCATCTGAGCTCTCCTTTCATAAGGTCTTGGGTTAAGGTTTTTTTCCTTAAATAATTTATCTCCCTTTATTATTATGATTAATTATTCTAGACCTGCATGAGGTTTAAACCTATTACACCTATATAATAAAAAGAATTTGAAAATGTCATTTGAAACCCAAAAAAAAAAAAAACCTTCTTATCTTATAATAGTAAAACATAAAACAACATATAATTTTGATAAAGAAGTCAAAATTTTGTATCGCTAGATTAATCCGTTTGAAGTTTAAAATTTTGCAGTTCATCCATTAAGGTAGTGTTTGAAATCTATTTCACTTCCAGTTTCTTCTCTAATTTTGTAAATTCAAGAAAAAAAACGCGTTTGACGCATAGTTTTGTTTTTTTTTTCTCTTCAATTTAAAAAATAAGGCTGTTTTTTAAAACTCCCATTTTAGAGTTTTGGTCTTTGTTTTGAGACCATCCCTAGCCCCTTCCAACCGCCACAGCCACCTGCCACCCACCACCGCCAGTTGCCGCTGCCCACCGCCGCCACCCACCGGCATCGCCTCCGGCCACCCCCAATCATTGTCACCAACCTGCCACCACAGCTGGCCACTACTGCCACTGCCAACCCTACCACCGCCACCACAACCATCACCGAAGAAAAAACTCAAAATAATAACTAAGTAATCAAACACCCATTTATTTTTATAAAAAATATAAACTGAACTAATTTTAATTTTTGTTTTAAAACAAACCCTATGTTTTGTTCTCTTCCTAAGACTTGGGTCCAAAACATTTGACTGGTATACATAAAATACTTAACTACCCAAACTAGCCTTGATAACTGAGTGAATAAGAAATACTAAAAAATTTCTATAACCGTAAACAAAGTAAAAGTCCCTACCAACACTGTCACCACCAATACCTCTACGACCAAACATGACCAGTAAAGACCAAATTCCCCTACTGTACTTAAAGAACACAACCACCAAACCCATCCCCACATCCTACCACTAAACTCAAAGTTCTCCAACTAGAACTAGCCGCCGCTGCCGCCATGTCACAAAATACTCTCCTTCACCGCTGCCCACGAAGATCCGAGGTTACGATAAAAGTGTCATAAATTATAGCTAATTTATGACATTTCTTTAAGCGTCGGAAATTAAGCGTCGCTAAAACCCCTTTTTTTGTAGTGTTATGTTTTTAGTGACGGAATTCTTCATCGTACCATTCCATCACATGATACTACGTTGCTAAAATATTAGTATTGGAACGCGTTGACTATGCCGAGAAGCTAGTGACAGACATAATTTTCTGTTGCTAAAAGTCTTTGAATTGATAGAAATCATTATTTGTTTTTCAGAACTTTTATAAGTGGTTGGTGAAAATTCTATCGCATAAAAAGCAAAGTTTCCGTATTGCGATTTTGCAAAGAAATTCGCTATTGCTAAAGTTTGAATATTTTGCCGAGGATTATGATTTTAAGTGTAAATGATGATTGTCGCTAAGCAGAAACAGGAAGAAAAAAAAAAGATTTCTGCTAAATTTTTTTATTCCCATTTTTTACAAACTCTGTATATAATCAAATCCGTCAACGCATCAAATTCCACAAACTTATAGTCTACAAATCTTTGCATGACTGATACTAAGTCAAACATAATCCTTAAACTGTCATAAACATAACCATCATCCATAACATAAAAGTAAGCTAATGTTTGGAAACAACATTTACGTCATCATTCCCACTATCACTAGATAGTTGGATAATTACATGAAAGATAAATTTAACTAACACATGCTAAGCTCTAAATAATAATGACATTGTGAAGAATCATAGGTTTCAGATACACAGGAATACATGACTTAAGCTGCGCATTACTGATTCTTTAAAATGAAATTCCTCTCCATGCACACATACACACGTAGATGAATATCTACCTATGCTTGACGTCGCTCTGCTTGCATGCCTTTGCCGCCTCATGTTTTCGAACAAACTGCAAAAAAAGAAGTATTCAATTGTTACTTATTCTGTTTGGCAGGGTTATGTCTGGTTGAATCTCATATGCTATGCAACCTCGATCGTGGCGGTGAGTTTGCCAGTTCGAAGGCCAACTGCATCTCCGTTCTTGTCAACCTCCGGTATGGGTAAGTAATAGCTCCTTGACGTCATCCTTAAACATTAATGCCTTAGCACTCCCCAACTTAGATTTAAAGGCATCCTACAGTCAACACAGTAGATGTGTTAAGACAAGTTGAAGGTTGAAAAGACCACTTAGCATGCTAGTGAGGCAAGGGGCAAAAATGATCCTAACATTTCATAATATGCTTCCAAATATGCAATATAAGTGGGAATTAGCCTATTCCAATTTCCTGCAAGACATTCGTATTTAGGCATTAATTGATACATAGAGTGAATGGTTTGGCCAATACCCTAGTTATGCTCGGATTTCTTGTGCACAAATGGCTTGCCTTGTGTTCTCATCCTATTTTTGTCACACCCATGGAATCACCATGAGTCCCGTTTTGCACGACACATCGATATTGTCAACGGTCAATTTTCAACGCTCCCAAAACGGCCAAAGCGACACATGCTCAAGTCATATGCATCTTCTTTCTCTCTGTTTTTTCTTTCTTCTTCGCATTTCTTCTTCGTCAAGAAACTTATTTTTGCCCGTCAAAATGGAAACGACCTCGTTGCACCTGGGCTGTCAAACCCTCTATTTCGCTAGTGAAATGAACCTGGGGCGCCTCAGCCTTGCCCAATGGGGGTTAGCCTCGGCCTAACTCAATGGGGGTCGGCCTCCGCACCTGTGCACCGTTCTAGCATCATGTGCCCCCGGCACGATGCTCACTTCTGCGATAGACATTGCTACGCCCGTGCACCGTTCTAGCGTCACATGCTCTCAGCACAACGCCCACTTCCATCACAGACGTCACCGTGCCTGTGCGCTGCTCCCATGTTATGTGCCCCTGGGAACTACAACAACCACCGCGCTCATGTGTTGTGCTACTAATACAGTTGCACCCCCCGACTCTTTGGCATATTACTGTGCCCCTTGAGGTGGGTCCATATATTCACCACACCATGCACCCTCCCCCTTGGATGTGAAACATGCTTCGACCTGCTCTCCAAAGCATGTAGTATTCCAATAGGCTCTGCTCACAGTGCTTCGGCATGAGTACTGTTTGCAGTGGGATAGGATTGCTCTCAAAGACACCATCTCCTCTTGGGGTGCCTTACAAGACACTAGGCACGACTGAGCTATGAACATGTTGCACTCATGTTATTGGTGATCGCCCTTCCCCCCCCCCAAGATGATGACCCCCAGGCCACTCAGAGACTGGAGTAAGTCTTCGAAGGGCAACTTGCCTAGTCCACCTGAAAATCGGCTTTAAGGACCCTCTCTTACCACTGTCAGGTTCTCTACGTCTCTTCACGACACTCGTGGGACTCAGAAAAGGCTTTGGACTGGTGGTTAGGGCAGGGCGTTCTCTGATCATGCTGACACTGTGCGGTCAGTCTTTTCAAACATGTAGAGGGAAGTTATGTTGGGCAGGCAGGGCGAATATGGGAACCGACAATCTAAAGGAGAACCAATATTTATGGGTCCCCTGGTGGGGTGTCACTCCCAAGGGATGCAACGTGTCAGGTGATGATGCAGACATACTTTTGCTTATAAATAGTGGACTTTGGACTTATTTTTAGTACAGAACTTCATTTGATATCGTTTTCTCAGTCTAGAATCAAAGCTACATAATCCTATAGAGAGAAACATAATTGAAAACAACATTGGACTGTAACATTGGATCTCAACTTAGATTGTTGACTTTTAGCCTTGTTTGCCTAAGCCCTCGCTCTTGTAGTACTGCCACTCCTCAGGCGATGTCTGGGACCCCTCGCTCTCTGCCTTTACTCCACCCTCACCGTATCCCACTATTATGCATTTGAAAGCTTACTCTGACTGTATCCTTTATGGCACCTCCAAGTAAGCTATGAACCTATTTCCTTGGCATCATTTTGGTGACTCTGCTGGGAAGGTGAGCATCGTAGTAGAGTCTAATCCTTCATGACACACATCATGCCTTTACAACAGAGAGTTACCAGGACAACCAACCAAGGCCTAAACCCTGTTGTCCAAGAACCTCGACAACCAGAAGGAGACTAGTGCCATCAAACTCCAAGCCCAACCAACAACCACCATAATTTTATGTAAAAGTTATTGTCGTTGAGATAGTTGTTCAACAGTTTACTCCGACCATCCTTAGTCTACAGGACTCCTAGTCTTGCCTCATGATCGCCATTATGGAGATATAAAAATTTGTACAAGCCTTAGCCTCTCAATAAACTGATTCTCAGATCTAGCCTTCAGGGTCTGGCTGGCGTAGACACTGCCTAAGTCCCAGCTAGTGTCGCGACCACAGTCGCCTCAATCATTCAGGCCCTTGGTGATAGGACTTGTGACATCTTTGTCACTTATAATCGACATGCCTCCCTCTGTGATACCACCTCACAGACCTCAGATAGACCTTGGAGAAGTGCTGCAGCAGATCCTCCCAACCACTGCCTCATCATGTCCTATGCCAGCACGGAGCTCTTCAGAAGTAAATAACTCCATTGAGATGGAGTACAATCCCTATCTAGTTGACCAGCACCAAAACACCGATCAAGTGGTGGACATGTCTTATCCGGCCGCTCAAGCCTTATACAGGTGCCACTGCCAGCCCCTGTTACATATCAGCAACCTTCTCCTACCCCCCATACTCCAAGTTATCCCATCTGGGGGCTCGCAGCTGCCTGCTACCACATCCCTATAAGCCCCAAGGAGCCCTCTCCTCACTACATCACCAAGTCTAATTTGGAACTATTATCCACTGTCTCTCGAAGAACTCTAGGCCCAACTCCTCAACTTGAATGTCTAGCCATGCCTCCTATGTCAATGGCATCTCTGTCACACCTTACCCACACAGATACAAACGACCAACCTTTGTGCTCTTTAACAGTCGTTAGGGCAGCGCCCATGAGCACTTGACTAGATTTGTAGACTCCTTTGAACAATATAAATAGGGCGACACTTTGAAACTTAGTGAATTTTAAAAGTCCCTAACATGCCTCTCCTGCACTTGGTACCACCAGATCCCCGAAGGGACAGTACTCTCATGGAATGTCATGGTGCGACTCTTCTTAGATAAACCTCACAACGAGGCTGAAAGAGTCACCATCGTTGACATTGCTAGCATCTGCCAGAGTGTGGGGTAGGACTTGAACAAATACATGCATCACTTCCACCTCAAATGCATTAAGTGCAAGGATTTTAGCAAGAATGAGACATTATTCCCCATATGTATAAAGAACATGAGTGATGTATACCTTATTCATAGTGAGAATCTACAGTTAAAGTCTTAGGGTCACCTCAATGAGACCGCTTGTTGCACTTACGAGTTGGTCAACCCTGCCAAGACGTGAAAGCCTTGCCCCCAGAATGCTTTCCTTGCCACAATAGACCCATCCAAGACTGGGCCTGATAGTAATAACAATAATTACAATGATCGCAAGCATTAATCCCAGGAAATGGACCGACGCCTTGACAAGAAAAGTTAACGGGAGCCCCCCCCCCCCCCCCCTCGTGCCCCCAAGCACCTATGTGACCTCAAGACCATGAGGGAGCTATTAAAGAAATGGATTGAACATGATGCCAACTTCTATCTATCGCAGGCAAGGACACCTCCCACAGAAGCAAACAAGGCCCGACCTAACTACTACCCTTGTCATCAGGCTGTTGGCCATTACCTGAAATATTTTAATGGACTAAGAGATGTGTTTGCAAGGAAAATCACTTTGGGCAACCTCAAGCTGTGAAAGAATGATAAAGTTGCTTGAGCGCCCCTACCCCCCTCACGGTGACAACAACAGAGTACACCAAGTCCTGATGGCTGTCATGCAGTTATAGAGAGTACAACTGCATGATAGTGTAATCAAGCCTTCCATTTTAATGGTGTATGAGATGCTGCGATGCATGGCCGTATCATGTTTGTATCTTCATAAGATTAGTGATTCCTTGAAACAATGATTCAAGACGTGTATGAAAAGGACTATGATGTTTTGTCATTCCAAACATTATAAACCCCTAACCCAACTTTCACATGAAAATATTTAAACAGAAACTTAAATTATTTAAATGACAAGAAGAGACTGAAATTACAATTGTACAAGTGTTAAAGGATTGGTTTTAAAAGGCTACAATCTGGATTACTAAAGAATCTAGGAATTAGAGTTTTGATAGGTTACTTCAAGCTGTTACGGAGAACCTATCCTAACCATATATATATATATATATATATATATATATATATATATATATATATATATATATATATATATATATAAAATAAGCAAAACGAGACCTTCTTTAAATGACACGACATCGTAGAAATAACTTCTTTACTTAACACATCATCACTATATGTTTTCAATGTGAAATAGAACTATAACCATTATAAGAGTTGCTAAAAGTCTGAAACACTATCATGGATAGAGTCCTTATTTCTTGATAAGTTAATTTTTATATTAGTAAACCTTATATAATTGAAAAAAATAATTCTAAATGTTCAGAAACTTTAACTAATTAATAGACTAACTTATTAGGATTTAATTTTGTGTATTGATTCTTTAAAACCACTCTCTAACATCAGTATAAAATTTTACATATCTAAAAAACGAAAATAATTTATTATCTTGAATGAGATCCTTTAAATAAGCCAAGCAATATCTTCTTTACGCCACACGTCGTCGCAGAAATAGTTTCTTTACTTGACACATCATCACTTTATGTTTCCAATGTGAAATAGAATTATAACCATTCTAAGAGTTGCTAAAAGTCTGAAATATTATGAAGAATATGGTCCTTATTTCTTGATAAGTTAATTTCTATATTAATAAGTCTTATATAATTAAAAAAATAATTCTAAACGTTCGAAACTCTACCTAATTAATGGATTACTTATTATGATTTAATTTTGTATATTGAATCCTCAAAACCACTCTCCGACATGAATATAAAAATTCGTATATCTAAAAAATGAAAATAATATTATTCTCTTGAATGAGGTCTTTTATTTCTTGAAAACTTAATTTTCACGTCAATAAGCATTGTATAGTTGAAAAATCAATTCTAAACATTCTGAAACTCTAATTTATTTTATAAGTGTCACTAAAGGTATGGAATACTATCTTGGATGAGGTATTTATTTCTTCATAAGTTAATTTCTATATTAGTAAGCCTTATATGAATGAAAGAAAAAGTAATTCTAACATTCTAAAACTCTAAATAATTAATGAATTAACTTATTAAGAATTAGTTTTGAGTATTGTATGCTCAAAACTACTCTCTAATATGAATATAAAAATTAATATATTTTTAAACTAAAATAATATTATCTTGGATGGGGTTCTTATTTATTAATAAGTTAACTTTTTATATTAGTAAGTCTTATATAGTTGAAAAACTAATTCTAAATATTCTGAACATCTAACTAATTTATGAACTAACTTATTATGACTTATTTTAACTATTGTATCCTTAAAACTACTTTTTGATATTATTATACAAATTCATATATCTAAAAGAAGAAAATAAAATATTAAATTTAGAAAAGAAACAAATGATGTTACAATATTGAGAATGGCACAATAAAAATGCGACAGCAATTAATTCATCTTTAGAATCCTTTTGGTACAATAAAACAAATTGACATTATTTTTTTAATTGAGACCATAAGACAAACAAATGACTGTATAATAATTATTAATTAAAATCACAATAATTGTAAAACTTATTTGTAAATATGATAGTTGAACATGAACTAAATTTATATTCCAAACATTTTAGTGTATATAAAGGTATGAAAATAATATATTGGATGTGATCCCTATTTTTAAGTTTATTTAATTTTGCTTCTAAAACTCTAAATTTACTAATTTTTTAGGATTTGAATTTGATTATCATGTTCTTAAAACTAAGTTTCTAATACGAAGATAAACAAACATGTATTTAGAAAATAAAAATAACATATGAGATTCAAAATAAAAAATTATGTTATAGTTAATTTAAATTTATTATGATTGGTTAAATGTATATGTATTGACACATAACATAATCATTCATATAACATATAAAATTAATAATCAAATTATAGAATAATTTTTTTGCTTAGAAAAGACAACAAGATAAAAAAAAAAAAGTAGCTATGTAAGCATAAATGAGATTTTAAAAATAAATCACTTACGTATAAGAAAAGAAGAGTTTGAAATTAAATCAAATTTTCTTAATTACAATATTTGACAACATTTCAAACCTTTGAGATGCAAAAATATGAAATGTCATCAGATTATATTTCAATGTAAAACAAAATTATAACATTATAAGTATCTCTTAAGGTCTCAGATATTATCTTGAAATAGGGTCCTTATTTCTTGATAAGTTAACTTTTATATCAATAAGCTTTATATATTTGAAAAACTAATTATAAGCATTCTGAAATTTTAACTAATTAATGAACTAACTTATTATGACTTAATTTTAACCATTATATCCTTGAAATCACTCTCTAACATGAACATCAAAATTCATATATCTACAAAATAAAAATAACATATTAAACTTAGAAGAGAGAAGAAGATGATGTTACAATTGAGATTAAAACAATATAAATAGTTTAACAATTGATTCATATTTATTATATTTCAATATATGATGACCCAAGTATATGCTTACCGTAGTCGATGTAAACTTATTTTATCAGTATAATATATAGCATAGAAGCTTTCGGCACAGTAAAAATTTTGACATAGATTTTTTTTTTGTGCGACCACATAACAAGCAAATGACCGTACAATTATTATTAATTAAAATTCCAATAATGGCTAAGTTTATTCATAAATTTGACAGTTGAAAATGATTTAAAGTTATATACTAAACATGTAAATGTATCTAAAGGTATGTAAATATTATTTTGGATGTAATCCTTATTATTAAGTTTATTTAATTTTGCTTCTAAAACTCAAATATGTAATTATCTTGACAATGAAAACCGTGAATCATGCAAATCAAATCAAATTATTCTTGAATAGGGTCCTTATTTCTTGATAATTTAATTTTCATATCAATAAGTTTTATATAATTAAAAAATTAATTTTGAGCTTCATGAAACTCTAACTAATTATGAACTAATATATTATGACTTAACTTTAACTACTGCATGTATCCTTAAAACCACTATCTACTATGAATATAAAATTCATATGGCCTCACCCCTGCCAGTGACAGTGACTAAAGCCACTCAGGCAATGTCACGACGACGGTGACAAGGCTCCCTGCTGGCTGCTTGTTTGGGAATTACAAAAGAGGGTTATGTCTTGGGCCGAAGGTAAAGACATCCCTTGATGAGGTTGATCTTCTCTAGGCAATGAATTATCATTGAAACAAGACGCATTTAAGAAAAATTTATGGAGGTATGTGTGTAGATAAGAGCGGGGATTTCGACATATCGATATTTGTTTTGCAAACGGTTCATTGATTCTTTTGATACATTTGGGTTTTTGTGGGTGGAAAGGGATGGACCTGTTAAAATCTCTCTGTAATTACATAATAAAAGTCGTAAAGTGGTAGAAGTGTTACAAGAAAATACAATAACAACTCTTAAAAATAACGTTAAGATTAGCTGATTAAAGTGCCAACTTTAAGATGTTTCGCATTTAAACATATGATGGAACATGTAACTGCATAATACAGTAGTGGTGGAAGTCTTACAATAAAATGAAAAAAGAAAACTTAAAACTCAAAACTAAAATTAAGATTAGCCAACTAAGATACAAACCGTAAGACGATTAACATACCTTTAGTAAACAAGGCATTATAACTTTTTAGTGAAATTTTTTTTTGCACCCCTTAAAAAAAAATTCTTGGTTCGACGGAGACCCATCATGGCAGCCCCTTTCCTCCCATCACACTCACTCTAATACCTTAAAAAACATACTCACATCTCACACAATAAAACCCTCACTAAAATCATTCACTCACACAGCACATTCCACACCCACTGCCTCACGGTAGTGGGTCTTCCTCTTGTTCAACACACTGAGTTACGCTAACATGGCATGCACAGAAAACCAGTTGCACAACCCCCATTACCCACATTCATGGCACCATGCACTCACACATACAAACTCTCACAACACTCCCTCACGGCCCATTCCTTTCTCTCTCATTTTTACACATTCAAACACGCACAAACACTGTATGCACCCACCATATTTGCACACCCACCATTTCACTCCTCCCACACACACATATTTACATTATACACGCATACTCTCGTACACGTACCACTTACATTCAACTACACCCACGATATATACTACACCCACTGCCTCATGGCAGTGGGTTTTCTTCCTGCCCAACCTCAACTATAGCACCCATGACAGCCTCCATAAAGCTGTTTCTCTCTCTAACCCCCAGCCCTTCATGGTTGTTGCTTATTCTCATATGCATCTACCCCTTGCCCCGATACACCCACACATTTTTACCCTATCCACAACCACACACAACCACGGTAGCCACCATGGCTGCCCTTTCACAAACCCATTTCCGTTTTCTCACTGCTATACATAATTGCACACACATATTGTATATATATGCTGCAAGTTACACAAAAAGACGTCAAAAAATTGTAAGAGGCTTATTGAAAACATTGATCTATATTGTCGGATTCCGGCGAAACTTTTCTGCAGTCCCTTGCGTGCCCTCTCTCTTTCTCTTTCTTTTCCCTTTTCTCTTTGCAGTGTCGTTGTTCTCCTCTGTTTCACCAAAACTTTAGAGCAATTCTGCTCTCTCTCTCTCTCCTCTCCCTCCCTTCTCTGTCTGTTATAACCGAGGAACAATTCTCTCTCTTTTGTAACCGAAGACTCCCTCGAATCGTAAGTTAATTCTCTCCCTAATTTCCTCATTAGTTCCCTCTCTTTCCAAAATAAACGGGTTGAAACTAATTTTTTTTTCAAATAAATAGATTTTTAAATTTTTTTTATCTATTTATTTATTTACTAACCCCGCTTCACTAATCGTCACTAATAATTGCCAAAAATTTGATTAAGCCAATCGTCACTAAAGACCTAAATTGATGTAGGTTTTTTAAAAGTTTTCACTAAGAATCATAACATTTAATGTTCACCAATTTGTTGCTAAATGTCACCAAAATATCATTACGCTACTTATTACTAAAGACCTCAATTAATAATGCCTATTCGTAAATTTACAACTTACGGTTCCTAAAAATTTAGTCGCTAAAGGTTACCAGAAAAACATCGTCTATGCAAATCGACTTACATATTGCATATGAAAATCGTCACGAAAGAACTCAAATAATTATTTATAAACTTGTCGCTAAAAGTTGCTAATCAGTATACCGACGCTAAAAAATAAATTGCCACTTAAAGTTGTTAAATAAAATATTGACGATATTTTTTTAAATCAATCCGTTAAAATATCTGGGTATTAGAGAGAGAGAGAGACTTTTAAATCAATATTAGAGAGAGAGACTTTTAAATCAATCCGTTAAAATATTGACGAATTTTAAATAAATACGTCCTGCCACGTTGGACGAAAGGTGCAAACAGGTTGCACGGTACCATTTCCTTTCCGGAGCACCCGTATACTGACTTTGAAGAATCAGAGACGTTGCGGTATAATCATCTGGTGACGATGTTCACCCGTTTGTCCGTAAAGGGTGCTGCTACAATGGTCGGATATAAACATCTCCTCGAGGTAGCTCAGCAGCAAGAGCCCATCGTCGACCAATTGGAAGCAGCTTCAGTCAGCAATGCGGTTGACACCGAGCCTACGACGGGATCAGAAGATGACGAGCCGGGGGAGGGAGCCGACAATGATATCCGGCCTTCGGATCCAATTATATCGCAAACGAAAGGCCGCAAGAGATCTACGCGGATGAAAAGCTCTATTGAGACGGCAACTCAACCAAAAAAGCTAAGAAGGTGTGCATTGTGCAACAAAATGACAGACCACGACAAGCGGAACCATTACAAGGCACTGGGGATAAGTCCAGTGCCTTTGCAAGACGGGGAAGAAGATGATGCCGAGGATGAGGACGAACAAGCTGCATGGAACTTTAGTGTACTGAATATTTTGTAATAATCTTTTATGAGCCATCAAAAGTGTCGGACATTTTGTAATAATATTTTAGTAATGACTCGTTTGTAATAACCTTTACAATCATTTTTTTATACGTGATTTCTTACACTGTCCGCTACACTGCGCAGCACAACATTAGAAACCTAAGGTATTAAAGAATACCCCCCTACAACACTTAGTTTTTTTTGGTTTTTTTGCTTCTCTGCGTCCGCTATACTATGTAGCGGACGGCCCCGCAGAATACCCCCCCTACAACACTTAGTTTTTTTTTTTTTGGTTCACTTCTCTGCGTCCGCTATACTATGTAGCGGACGGCCCCGCAGAATACCCCCCCTACAACACTTAGTTTTTTTTTGTTTTGGTTCACTTCTCTGCGTCCGCTATACTATGTAGCGGACGGCCCCGCAGAATACCCCCCTACAACACTTAGTTTTTTTTTTTTTTTGTTTTGGTTGTCTTCTCTGCGTCCGCTATACTATGTAGCGGACGGCCCCGCAGAATACCCCCCTACAACACTTAGTTTTTTTTTTGTTTTGGTTTACTTCTCTGCGTCCGCTATACTATGTAGCGGACGGCCCCGCAGAATACCCCCCTACAACACTTAGTTTTTTTTTGTTTTGGTTTACTTCTCTGCGTCCGCTATACTATGTAGCGGACGGCCCCGCAGAATACCCCCCTACAACACTTAGTTTTTTTTTGTTTTGGTTTCTTCTCTGCGTCCGCTATACTATGTAGCGGACGGCCCCGCAGAATACCCCCCTACAACACTTAGTTTTTTTTTGTTTTGGTTTACTTCTCTGCGTCCGCTATACTATGTAGCGGACGGCCCGCAGAATACCCCCTCAACACTTAGTTTTTTTTTGTTTTGGTTTACTTCTCTGCGTCCGCTATACTATGTAGCGGACGGCCCCGCAAATACCCCCCTCCAACACTTAGTTTTTTTTTGTTTTTGGTTTACTTCTCTGCGTCCGCTATACTATGTAGCGGACGGCCCCGCAGATACACTGATTATCGAACACTTGCCCTGCAGATAGACTGATATCCAATAGACAGATATCCAACACTTGGTTTCCCACCGTTAAATCATATCGGTCAATAAAATCAATCGCATTCAATAAATTTTTTTTAAAAAAGTGTTGTAACGTTACAATGTGAATTGGGGAACATCATCTCTCGCGGGAATGATGTTCCTTACACGGATTTACAATAAACCTAATAGCTCTAGGCCGGCCATTCATAATTTGCCAAGCAATCCTATACCTAAAGTCTTGTATGCATTCTTCGCTCCAGACAGTCTTCTTGAGGCTCTCAGACCGGCAAATGTAATCCATGTACATGCAGAGGAAGACGCCGCAGTCCGAGGAATTATGTTGCTTGGGCCTACTCCTCTTCAATCGGAAAATGAGGACCGGCCTGCGCGATACCTTCTCCCGACGCCTACCATTGACCAGGGCAGCAAAAAGATTCTGCGAGAACCATAATAAGCATTAAACATAGCTAGCAAAATAAGATTAATCAGTTTTATAATATGCAAGTTACAACAAGAAGGAAACAGGATCTTACCATGGCATCCAACTGGCCTATGCCTCGGTACATATCAATCACAGGCATCACGTCGGTATCATCGTAGAGACTGTCGACGACTGAAACCGTGCTCTGTAATGGTTCGTAGCAAACCAAGTACCAGTGGGCATTCCCTAAAAAGGGGATTAGAAACACGTCGGCAACACTTGCGCTCACTGGACTATCCCTAGCAAGATATGCTTGTAGGTTAGGGGACGGTTTCCACTGGGCCATGCCTCTCCCCTTCCTTGCATTGCCCCAGTCGTGCCACTCTTGTACTAGGAGCTGATGAAAAAAAGCATCCAAGATAAACACGCGCGGACCGATGTTTGGATGCTCCCGACACCTTCGCCTCAGAATTTGCACGTAGTGCGAGATGACACCGCTGTCTAACCAAGCTCCCGGCGCCAGCGAGGCGATCTCTGTCCAAGAGGCATTGTAATCCAAGCCCTCGGGGTGATCCATGTCATACGACGCTCCGTCTTGGGGGGCCCCGCTAAAATAACGGGCTCGGATTAGATCGCATTTATGCGGCTTTAGGGGCCTGGCTGGATGCCCTTTCGGATATTGCCCTCGGGGGTCGATCGGGGGATATTGGCCTCCAATTCCTTCTTCGGCCGGCTGATATTCCCCTCCGGGGCCGCCAACTGGTCCCGCCCACGGGACAATGGGCAGTGCCTCGGAGAAACCGTAGTTTCCGAAAGGAAAGTCTTGCGTGACTTGAGAGAGGGGTTCCGGGAACAAATTGAAGGAGGGGCCGCTGTAATCGCCCCACGACGCTTGAGCCTGTCCCATCCCCGCTTCAGAGGTACCACCAACTCCCTGACTCACCCCTGAAGCCTGTCCAGAGGGATCACCGTATCCCTGGCTGACGCCCGTATAACCCATTCCCGGGCTTACTCCCGAAGACTGGCCCGATGCTTGGCGCAAAAAATTCCCGCAGCCTAAAGCCAATGTCGCAGCCTGTTGGCAAAGATCCTCGCCCATTGCGCTCACCAGATCCCTCCGCTCACTCAACTTCTGGAAGAATGCAAGCGAGGCATTAACCTACATCCAAAGAGATAAAAAATTAAGTAACTTCAATCAGACATTTATATTCAACTAATTTGGTTCAAGTCAGACTTGTTGGGCAACTTACGAGATTGTATGCCATACGCTCATCGATCTGACCCCTAGGCGCATACCTCTCCCCACGTTCAAAGTTTACAGGGGCTACTCTCCTCCGCGTGATGCGGTAGTACCACTCATCGTACTGATCGATGCTGATAACGGGGTCTGGCTCCGAGACGATGGCCGCCAGTGTGTCCTGCCAAGAAGTCCAAAGCTCTATTTCGGCCGCGCACAATTCGTACGCATTGGCGGTGCCAAACACTCCGACATCCGGTGGGTTCCTGTTAACCCTCATATCCGGGGCATCGACTGGCAAACCCTGCTCCAACTCAAAATGGCGCATTGCTCGGTCGGGCAGCTGCCACTCTGCGACCTCGAAATGGATCAGGGGTGTGCGCTGCAACCCGGAGAGCGTGAAGACGAACGACTCTCCCACCCGTCGCGCCAAACGTATGTACGGTGCCCAACGCATTTGGCCCGGAGATAGACGGTCGAACTCCCCTCGATAGTACGTAATGTTGTGATGGGGATCGACTCTCCTCTTGTAGTGGCTAGCCCTCCGGCTGTACTCCCAAGCACACAACCGAGGCCAGACTTTGTCGGTTCCATCCCTACGCGTTGGTGCACCGGGAGCAAGGTGTTCGTAAGACCACACCTGAGAACATCAAAAAATTATATTTATATCGTCGATTCAACAAAAATAAAACACAATAACGAAGACATGATTTATATGATATACCTGCAATAGCGAGAGACATGCACATATGGCTTTGGAGTTGGGCCTCGTTGCCTTGTGCAATGCTCGGTACAGATACGAAAGAACCGCTGCACCCCAGGCATAATCCCCAACCTCCGACAGGTTACCCAACAACGGTAAATATTTCACGCTGACCGTGTTCTTCGACGTCGTTGGGAATAAAATTGCTCCCATCACCCACAAGAGGAAGGCCTTTGTGTACACCACAAGCTCACGGCCCGTATAGTTTTCCGGCAAAACCCCGTAGGTATCTACCAACCACTTCAACTTTATACCACCAGTGCTAAATTGATCCTGGGGTATCGAAGTGAAGAAGTCTCGCGCTGTTCTCTTATTCGTTGCGTCTGACGGAGGAGCAATTACCGGCCGCCCCGTCACCGGCAACCCCAAGATGAACCCTACATCTTCTAGGGTAATCGTCATCTCTCCGAGCGGGAAGTGAAACGTATTCGTTTCACTTCTCCACCTCTCAACAAGGGCACCTATCAAGGCCCGGTCAAGCTGTTGAAAGATCTGCCCATGCGTGAAAATCCCAAACCCAATTCCACGCAGTATTCTTTTCTGGGACTTGTTCAAGGTCCATCTCGTGAACTCGCGAGATACTTCTACGGTGGTGAGAAGTTCTCTTTCCTACGAATTATTAATAAATACAATTTAAGCAAAATGAACGGTAAAACAACGTTCGTAATAATAAGAAAGTTGATAAATAATGTATCTTACTCCACCATCCCATATGAGCGTACTGATATGGTTGGCTTGGTCGTATAACACGGATGGATCTTCTGGTCCAGGGATAAATTCCATTTTTTGCAACTGAAACTATGGAATCGGATTTTACAAACGCTAGCACATGAACAAATACATACATATATAAATCCTCATCATCGCTAGCACATGCTCAATGCATAATCAAAACCACGCATAAAACGCAATATTGATCACAACTATAGATTAGAAACATGTAAAGGATTGATTTTGTGAACTTACGTGATCTATTAGGGGGTATTAAAGCTGCTCTTATGAAGAAATTGCGCAGATCTGCTTGCCAACGCCGCTGGGAATATTTGTGAGTAGGAAGAACGGAGAAGAAGAGTGTAGAAGTTATAGGACTTTCTTTTGGGTTTGAATATATATATTTGCTGTCCGCTGGACAATATATATTTGCCGTCCGCTATATAGTATCGCGGGTCTGTTCCTTGTCCGCTATATAGTATCGCGGGTTTGTTCCTTGTCCGCTATATAGTATCGCGGACGCTAGACTTTTGGTTGTTTTGGTAGTTTTCTCTACGTCCGCTATACTATGTAGCGGACGGCCCCGCAGAATTTTTTTGGTTGTCTTTTCTACGTCCGCTATACTATGTAGCGGACGGCCCGCAGATTACCCTCTCCACTACTTAGTTTTTTCTACACTTAGTTCCACCTCTCCAACACTTAGTTTTTTCTACACTTAGTCCAAACTGTCCGCTATATAGTATCGCGGATATACTTACCGCAGAAAATGGTTGGCACGGACCAGACATTTAGTTTGGCACGGACCAGACATTTAGTTCCCGACCTTCCCGAACCCGGCCTAAGCGGAGGGCCTTATATCCGCTATATATATAGAGCTATACAATGTAGCGTAATGTAATAAATTGGAATAAATTGGCGCCCGTAATGCAGTTTTAATAAATTGAAATAAATTGGCCCGAAGACTTGTTTTAGCGACATAGTACGTTAATGCTATTTTAATAAACTGACGCCCGAAGACTTGTTTTAGCGACGGAATCAACAATCTCAATTTTTCCAAAAAATAATGTACGATTCATAATCAACGATCTCAATATATCAAGGCAACAAAAAAAGGCACAATTAAGCAAGAAAAAATTTGAAAACATAATAAACAAGAACATAAATTTTTTTATTATAATAAACTATGGTTCACAAATGGGGTACGAAAGCTTTTCACAAGCGCTCCGTTCAAAGATTACAACTTGAAAATCCCACCACCCAAGGTGTTCGAACACTACAAAGTCCCCGAGTTCGAGGCCATGCTGGCGCACGAAGACGTTCCAACCCTCTGCGAATTCCTTTTTTTGGGATCGGCCGGGCTTCAGCTTGATTTCAACCTGCCATGCCCCCTTGCGGCTATATAATCTTGCACTATCATGAATTGTTGTAAATTGATTGGTAAATGCTTCCGGTATGTCCTACCAAACACAAAATACAAAAAATAGGTTAGTTTTGGTTAAGAAAAACAAAAGATCAAACTTTTAACACACGAAAATACAGAGAAAGAGAAAGAGAAAGGGGATAGCCTACAAGTTCATGCTCAAATCCCGGCATCATGACTTTGAAAAAGTGTTTGCCTACCAGGTGCAAGTTGCCAATATAATCGTAGGCGTAGGTGGTCTCCGATCCAGAAGCCATCGAGATCGGCGTTGAGGGGAGGACGGTGGTGTCGGCGGAGATGTGGGTGACCGGAGATGTGGGTCGCCGTAGATGGGGTAGCGGCTTTAGGTTAGATGTTCGAGAGAGGGGACGCCGTCCGCTACAATAATATATATACCCCGATCTGATTAAATATTTATAGCAGGAGAGAGTTGACGAAGGGACGCCGTCCGCTACAGATACCAAGGGGACACTGTTGACGCCATACAGATACCAAGGGGACAGTTCTCGGGGCTCACGCCCGAGACTTTATAGGCGACCGAGAGGACAGGCCCTGACATGTGTCAGCCTAGAGATCGTCCGCCATACAGTATGGCGGACGCCTTTTTCCTGACACATGTCAGGAACAGAAAGGCGTCCGCGAGACAGTCTCGCGGACATGGGAGGAGGGCAAAAAGGTAAAACTCCCGTCCGCGAGACAGTATGGCGGACGGGGATCAGTTTTGGAAAAAGGCGCGATCTGGACCGTCCATCTTTCAGGATGGACGGTCAGATCGCGCTAGCAAAATACCCCATTTTGCTAGCGCTATCAACGGATCAGCTCCCATATATATATATATATATATATATATATATATATATATATATATATATATATATATATATATATATATATATATAT